>JAGFZM010000038.1:268346-283234 GCA_017657215.1 Limnothrissa miodon | reverse complement strand
ATATATATATTTATGTGGCATGAACGGGTTAGTGTGAACTTTGGAGGCCTGGAACCGGACTGGCTAGCCCTCAGAGGTATAAAAGTATGCTTATTTTGCTGTGAAAGCACAATCCATTGTTCCAATGGTCCCTCAACCCTGCACAATGACACAATGAATCAGGAAGTAAATTCATGCCAATTACACGTTTGAGGGACCAGGGCTTGCGGAGACAGAGAGATATAAGCTTTTCACTGTAGTCTAAAAGTTGGGCTCCATTTTTACTAAAACAACGAGTGCCATTATAGATCAGCCCATCAGATCCCAGGTTATGCTTTCCACTGAGCCACTCAAGCCCAGACAAAAGAGCTAGAACTGATCCTCTGAAGTCAGGTGGTCTGCCTGCTCTCTGGCCGGCAGCAGTGGAACGATGGACCGTGTACTCACGTCTATGATCATGCGGACAGTGGGCAGCGTGGCAGCCAGGTTCTGAGGGTGGGGCGGCCGCACCGTCACTGGGACACAGCCCGCATACAGGCAGCCATAGAAGGAGGCAATCAGGTCAATACCTGAGGAGAGGAAGGGCAGGATCAGTGGACGAGAACATAATAGCACCCACAGCTCATACCACAAGCATGCCAGACCACCTTCAGTGTTTGCCTTGTATTCTTCACCCTAATCATTATGGGCTAGATTACCAGTTTTACCAGACTTGACCAAACTCTTAAATAAATGGATTAGTGTTCTTTCATAAGTCTAGACAAACAGTTCTTTTATGTGGTGTTCTGATATGTACTTTTGAACCCTTGCACAAATATAATGGCACACTCACTCATTTTCCCCTTTCTGAGTCAATTTCATCAGGGATTAATGCATTATGTTGCTAATTAATAAATAGATGCATGTTTATTAACATGTATTATTAGCATGTAACATGATTATTACACTGATTCAGGATGTGTGTCTGAGGGGATGTATGGGGGAGGACCACTGTAACTAGGTACTGTAAGTATGTACTGCAAGTAGGTGTGGAAATGTCAAATGAAGGTTACTGTGGTTACTGTTGTCCATATGTATGTGTCTGTGTGTGAGGGAAAGTGTGTGTTCATACCAGGAGGATAGAGTAGCACCACATTGTCTCCTGTATTGATGCCTCCTCGCTCCAGGAGCGCTGCAGCCACCTTCTCTGCCCGTTTGTGAAGTTGCACACAGGAAGCTGTGCTTACTGGCACCCCCTGGAGGAGAGGAGGAGTCACTACATTTAGGCCAATTTTAGAAAAATTGGCACAACTCTATCAAGTACAGCCTGGCTTTAGCATACAGAATTCTGAATGCCCTTGACCCCATACAGAATGATGTGAGAGATTACACATTACACATTACACATAAAAGCAGACAGGTTGGAAATACCTGTGCACCTGTGCACAAAGTAGATACCTATGATATCTAGGCTATGTACAAATCAGCTCTGTTTTTGCACTCACTCCAAACTGACAAGAGAATATGGGAGTATGTTACTGTATGTAAGAGGCTTCAATAGGCGGTAGGTGTCTTGGTGTACCTTGGCATTGAGCAGGACATAAAGCACATGGTCTGGGTCCGTCTGAGCTCTCCACTGCAACGCCTCCGACAGGAACTGATGCTGTTAGAATAGAAAGACCAGAGGCTCACTTAGTGTCCGTCCACACATGCATCAGCCATTTGCCTTAAGAACACGTGTCGCAAACAGCACAACATCAGTACTTGCTAGCCACCTGACATGTTAGCATTGATAAGAAAGATCCGGTGTCGGTGAGTGTGTGTCACAGAGCCAATGCCAGACTCAAGACTGGCAGACTACAGAGAGCACAGGAGAAGAGGAGAGAAGATAACAGGAGACAGGGAAGGAGAGGAGAGAAGAGAGAAGAAGAGACAGGGGCAAACGGTCCACACACTAACGGGAAAGCTGGCGTGGGATACAAGCCTGTGCTGCTATCCACTTCAACTAACAGAGATACACACACACACACACACACACACACACACACACAAACACAGCTGTTGCTATAGCTGGGTGTGCTGCACCAAAAAAAACGCTCTGAAGCGAAAGCAGAGGGTGCATGCAGAGGGTTGGCGTTGTTCACCAAACCGTGCAGTGTAAAAGGTCTAGGGTGTGTGTGTGTGTGTGCAAGTGCTTCCTCGTGCACATGTGTGTATGTGTGCTGTGAGACTGTGCTGGAGACACATGCCCTCACCATCATTATCAAACCCAATATCATCCAAGGGTGAGCACCCAGCTCTTAAGCCTCTGGGACACTGGGAAACATTCACTCACACACACGGACACACACACACACACACACACACACACACCCTACAGAGGCAAATGTCGTTCATGCTTCATTTACGACCCAAACTACTGCTGTCAAGATGATTTGAGTCAAGTTCATATTCAACGACAAAGACTACTGGTAGCACACCATACAGCAAGAGGGACTAAAAATAACATCAACATAGTCACATAGTTTCCTTCCCATGAATATTTTAAATCAAATTACCACCTCAACACTTCCTGGAAAAGCTTGCGATAGAAATACATCCATTCAAATATTCTGAAGACTCATTAATCCTACATTCTGGGGATGATTACTTTAGTCTGCTCTCAAAGGACAGCTGCACTCAGCAGATATGTGCTTCAACTCAGGACAAGCCACTAGCCCATTAGCCTTCACACTCCACCTAACGCAAAGCAAGACCAGTCCACCCCAACTTTGTTGGACTGTCCCTGTTTAAGTACAAGAAAACCCATTTTGTCTCAGATTTTTCAATGTAAAACATTTTTCTAAAAAAACTACACACTAAGGTCTGGGGTAAATAAGCAGCAATGAAGACAAGGAAGAGTCAAGCAATGTCTCCTCTCCCTGTGTGCCACTGTGACTACTGAGGAGGAGCTTGGCTGGTGGGAATGAGCGTGTGACTGCGCAGTGCTGCACACACACACACACACACACACACATATATATTTATATTTGCCAGCACAGCAGACGGACACACACTCAAAAAAGGGGAGGGAAGGGAGGGAGGACTCAGCCCTACAGTATAAGGCAGCTCAAGCCAGACAGCCAGTCTTACCATGACGGTGGGCCACATACTGAGCTATGTCCCCCATGTGGACCAGGGAGGAGGAACAGAGCAGAGACACATGCTTAGAGTGGAGGAGACACAAAAACATTCCACAACCCACCCTTCTCTCCTCTGTCACCCTTCCACCTAACGCTGTTCTTAGCAAATACACACAGCACATATTTGCTAATTAGCCATTAGCTCTTTAGCTATCTTCATTTAAACAGCAGTACTCTTTTTTTCTGCACCAAGCTATATTAAAAGCAGAATAATTATGAAGATCGTGTGTGGCAAACCAGATAGCATGCTAGCTCATTCCCACCTAGCATCTATGTTCAGTCTCCTAGTTGGATTTGCAGCAAGCTGGTTGTGCACTCCGCTTCAGTGTGTGAGATGACAGTCTACTCCATGGTGCTCCCTGCGATGTGGCTGTTTGTGGGGGAAAAGCTGCTTACCTTCCTCACCAGGTCCTGGTCCTCGATCAGGCCCAGTTCACGGCCTGCCGCCTGGGCGATCCTCTTGCCCGCCACCAGGTTGCCCACCATGATGGAGGCAGGACCCACTCCCACTGAAGGAACGCATAGAGAGAGAGCAAAACACAAGGCAGAAAGTCAGTAAGGTGTTAAGAAGAGTGTGTTGTAATGCGTGTGTGTGTGTGTTTGTGTGTGTACCTGGCTGTTTCTGTCGTGGCTTGGGCATGTTGGTCACGCAGGTGTGCGGGCACATGAGGATGTTGCAGGGGTGGAGAGAGCCCTCCAGGAAGTGCTGCTTGGTCTCGGACACATGGATGCCGCCCAGTGGAGTCTTAGGCAGAGTGTTGGCAGGCACTAGGGCCAAGCAGTACAGGCCCACCTGGTGGATGCTGTCTATGGCCTACATAGACAAGACAAACCACAAGACGTCAGTGAGATAGAAAAAGGAGTCTCAGTTCCACAATAGCTCTCAATTTTCAGTTTCTAATTATTCTCTAGAGCAGTGGTCTCCAACCTTTCTTGCCCAAAGATCACATTGCTCCCACTTAGGCAACTACAAGATCGACCAACAGTAGTGTAAATAAAATCACACACAAATTATTGTATTTCCAACAGACGATGTGTGGATTTTTAGTGGGGGTTTATTGGGACTTGTTGTGGGGGGTTTATTGGACCACTTGTGCAGTGGTTGTTCTTGGTACTACAGTTTTACTGCGCTCCCATAAAATGAATGAAAGGCTTTAAGATTGACCTGTCGATCGCAATTGACGTGTTGGCAACCACTAGAGGAAGTTTAAGCTTACATTTTTTTAGGTATTTTTTGGTGTAGACACACCACCTTATACCTTACTTATTTTCTAATTTGATGATATGATATCTGCTACTGTGCTTCCATACACATCAAGATATGCCAAGACAAGGGTTAGAGGCTGGAACTTTCTGGAATGCTTGTGAAAAGTTAGTGTGAAAAGTAGGGACAGGCCTGACCTGTAGTACTCGGCTCATCCACTGGAAGCTATCCTCCTCGCTGGCATCAGGACGCTGCTCGGCCACTATGACTATCCTCTCATCGTAGAACACAGTGATTGAAAACACGGCAATCCTGTCCAAAAAACACACACAGTCACACACCTACGATCTAGGTCATCTATTTCATTCAGTTTGCTTGGGTTCATGTGCTGGTGAATTAACGGCATCTCCAGAGTTCAGACCAACTCCCATGGCTGCCATGTGCTAAAAGTTGATCGTAGGGGCTTTTCAGAAGGAGGGAGGCTGGACAGCACTCACCTCCCACGGTAAACAGTCTTGACGGGCTCCACAGCCAACGCGGTGGCCACAAGGTCGTCGGCGTTGTGTCGCCGGCTGCTCACCGACAGCAACCCCTCAATCTTCCCCACCACAAACACCAGACTTCCCTGACATAGGCAAAAACAGTGCACAGTTAGACTCGTGTACAACACCACAAACAACAGCTTGGGAACCTATACTGTGGGCTCTGTAGTGGGCTCCACTCATGCACAGGTGTAGAACAAGCTCCATGGATTAACCATGTAGTCTTACCGGCCCTACGAAGCCCAGCAGTCCCGTCCTGGTGAAGGGGATCTCCCCAATGGGAGCCCCACTGGAGTTCACTGGAATCACCTGCACACAGGCAACCACCAGAACACAAGTGCACTCAGTCACCTTCCAAAACCATGCATGCTGATTTGATAGGAAGCAGGTTGTCAGGTAGTGGGGCTAGCATCTGTTTCCAGAGGGGCTTACGCTAGATGTTTTATACCTGTGGTTTGGGCATATGACAGAAGACTGTGTCCGTACCTCAAATGTGTTCTTGGTGACTCCAGGCAAGCCGTAGTACATAGTGCCGCCTGCACGGGAGTTTAGCACAATCTCCCCAATCTCATCGGTTTTACACAGCATTGGCGGCCCATCTGGCTTCACGATACACATCAATGCTGTGAACACACACACACACACACACACACAAAAAAAAAAATCATAATGAGATCAGAGGTGCGGGACAAACATATGAATTGACAGATGCTCATCCATTTAGAAAAGACACCCAAAGCTAGTGATTTCCCTTTGACGCATTGTTCCCACATACACACAGCCACAACTACACTCATTTGAGAGCTGTGGAGAGGGTGCTAACATGTCTCTCACCTCCTGGCATGACATGGCCCACATCCTGCACGGTGAGTGCCGAGTTCTTGTCCTCAGTGTTGACGCGGATCACCCCGTGACTCAGGCCCGTCATAGACAAGATCGCCCGTGCCGGAAGAGGAGCCCCACGCACACCAGGCCTAGAGAGAGAGGGGGAGAGAGAGAGAGAAAGAAAGATTGGGGTGGGGGGGGTGTCAGGGAAAAAGGGCAGCAATAGACATGTTAATATGGGATGCCAAACGTACTGTATAAAACATGAATGGTCAAAACAAGGCCATGTGCCTGACGGTGGATGGCGTATCTTAGGTATCTGGGTATCTCCCAGTCCGGGCTCAGGGCATCAGCAAACTCCTGAATAGTCTGTGGTGCTACAAGGTGTGAGCTTCACTGAATTCAGGTCTGGTAAAAAAAAAAGCATGCCATCCATGCCATATGCAATCAAATGCATCAGAAGGAACCCAGAGCACACTGCAGTTATGGCTTAGGGGACCTCTGGCTACTTGTGAACATACCGTAGGCTCTTATCCACCCTCAAGGAATCAGTTTCTGACACTGAGAGCAGAAACATGCACACCAGTGGACTGCTGGAAGTCATTCTGTAGGGCCATGGCACTGCTCCTGTTCCCCGTGCACAAAGCTGCAGTTAGGGGTCCAGCTGCTCGGTTGTTGCCTCTTACGGCCCTCTCTGGCATCTCCTAGTGTAGTGGCCCGTCTCCTGCCACCTCTGTGCTCTTGACACTATGCTGGGAGCCACAGCAAACATCTTTTGCACATTGCCCTTATGATTGAAGGGCAATGCCATACTGAATGAGCTGAACTTCCTGAGACACTAGTGTGTTGAAAACATGATACTGGTAGCAAGAGCACTGGCAAAATGCATAAGTGACCAAAGAACAGTCAGAAATAGGGAGGATGGGCAGGGCATTCTGCCTGAGGCCACCACTCGTAGAGTTATTGCCTTATTGGGCTTGTCATGCAAACTGCCTCTCGTTGTCACCTGTTCCATTTGCACAGGAGCAGGTGAAATAGATTCACAATCAGTGTTACTTCCGACCAGAAGAGTGATTGATTTATACACACTAACACACTAATGACTGTGTTCCTTTCATTTTGAGCATTGTATTTTAAATATTATGACAGAGAGCTGAAAGCACAGGAACTAGATATATGGGCGTTTATTATTCATAGAAATCATTCTTCTGCCAAGAGATATACGTTTTCCAGTGGAATGGTTACCAAGCAACACAGACATGTAGCAATATGGAATAGAATGTGGTCAACTTGAAAGATTATGTTTTCAACTTGAAAGACTATATAAGCAACGTTTCACAAACGAGCAGATCTCTAGTTTTTTTAATTATTATTATTGCTAGTTTTAGTGTTCTCTTTAGTTCTGTGTTCTCTGAGACATTTGACAGGAAACGAATCGTGGAGATGTTAGGCCTGTAAATCCGAGTGTGTTGGCGCCAGGAGTGTGCTGACGCCAGGAGTGTGCTGTGCTGGTTCGGAGGGGTGTGTGTATTAGCTGCTGCAGCTTGGCTGATAGTGCTATACCTGCGTATGGCCACAGTCATGGCCTCAGGTGAGGAGGCACAGGGACAGATGACCTCCGGCTTTAACCCGTGGGACTGGAACACGTTCAGGAAGGCATCACACGAAGACACCGACCCTGTAACACACACACACACACACTATGTAAGAAAGAAAAACTATCCTGTCTATTTGAATAATGCAGTGAATGGCTACTTTCAAATAGGTCAATCTCATTCTAATTCTTGATGTGTAGCAATGACATATCTATCCTCAGATCTAAGCTTCTTTAGATATTATTCAATTTAATTCATTTTTCGACTGAAAGTTTTAGCAAGTCCAGGTCCATACTGCTTTAATGTGGGACGAAGGGAGGGAGAGAAATAGAGAGAGAGAGGGGAAAGGGGAGGAGAGGAGAGGAGAGGAGGCCGCTGACTCATGATGGCACATGTTCCTGCAGGTGCTGCGCGCAGCTGCACTCACATGGGTTGGCGCCGTCAGCCACGATCAGCATGCGCAGTGACGCCAGGTTGGTGTCTCTCTGGTCCCTGTGGGCCATCATAGCCCAGTGAAGGTCTCGGCATTTAACCAGGGCCACGCGAGCTGCACACACACACACACACACACACACACACACACACACACACACACAGATTGTCATCAATTCAAAAGGGAGAAAATAAATAAAAACTAGGCTAAAAAAGAGAGAATGTGATTGTGTTTGTGTGTGTGTTGATTCTTGTACCTTTGTGGATATTAACTCTCTGAACCCAGGACAGTGGACAGGCCTTCATGACGGCGTAGGGTACACTGATGGTGTGAATGCGATTCATAACGCTCTGCAAAGACACACACAAATTAAACCGCCCACACCCTACAGTTCTGGAGTCAGCTGTGCTTCTCTAAATGATATGGCCTTTCATAAGTAGGCCAATGGAACCATCTGAACTAAACTGTACACTGACGCACCGTTAAAACACCGTGCCACAGGCCCATGTCCTTCTTAAAGTCCAGCACGTTCACCAGCGTCTCCCCTGCACAAACAAACAAAACAAAAACAAAACATGGTTTAAAAACAAACTAAGATAAAAACCCAACTTAAGCATTTTTTTTTCACTGCGACACTTCCTGATTGCATCAAGATTGTCAGTCCACAGTGTCGCCACGAGACCCATGTGCCGACGCACACCGGACGCAGACCCACTCGCTCGCTCGCTCCCAGATGGCCATGGCAGCGGCCCCTTTTGTTTCTTGTGGCGGCGCGCTGCAGCGGAGTAGCGGATGGCCATGAAAGATTGATGGCAGCCGGAGCACGAGGCTTCGCCGTATGGGCACACACGAGCAGCTTAAGTGCTCTGAATTATTCACACACCCCTGCTTGGGCCGCTGCGCTTTTGTTAGTGGGTGAGCTATATGTTGCTTAGGGACTCCAGAAGTTTACACACACACACACACACACAATGCACGCACAAACACACTTAAGCACCTATGTGGCTCCTATTCTTCTAAGGGTCTGTGTTTGCATGTGCTATTACAGTGCAAGCAGGCTTGTCCCATCTGCCTCCTTTAGCATTAATTAATACAGTAAGTGTGGCTCAAGCTCCTCTGAGCACACCCACACCCGCAGGGCTGCATGGGCCTGGCCACACTCACAACGGGCCGGGTTCAGAGCTACAACCACTCAAAGGGATTGGATTCTATGCAAATGTCATGCTGCGGTTGTGGCTAGCAACAGGTCAACCCACACTATGACTATGTAAGGGACCACGTTCTGTGAAGTGGCCCTTGTAGAAGGTTGATGCATAGCAGACGAAGAAATATCAAAGTGTTGAACATTGGGAAATCTCTATGAAGTGAAAGGTGCATCCTTCAGCATTAGAAAGAGCCATGAAATGAACAAAGCTACGGGTTCTATTCTGGGATAGAATCCCCCACCGTTTCAACAGGCCTTGTGCAAATGGCGTCCCCATAAGGCTTCATGCAGCTCCAGCTAAGGTGCTAAGTGTTGATGTTGAGGTGAGGTCACTCACCTTCACAGTAGTTGCATGCCTGTGTGAGCGCCTGGCAGTGAGTCAGCATTGAGATCTTTGACACAGCCACACCCATCACCGTGCCCTCTTTACTGGCCTTGTACTGCGAAGGGGCGGGGGGGGGGGAATAAACACACGTGTGTGCACACACACACACACACACACGCACACAAACACTCTTAATCATAACTTACTGACGTAATAACATACAAACATAATAACTTAATCGCATCTTTACCCAAACTTATGACAATGTTTGGCGGCAACCGCGGACATGCACATGTTCGGTCACACCCATCCAGCGTGCCGTGCTTACCTCTATGTATGCGGTGTCAGTGTTGGCCGTGGGGATGTGGGGCTGCCAGTCTTTGGAGGGTTTGGTCAGGTACTTAGTGTCTGTCACCACCCACTTGAGCCTTGGCCACCCTGTGCCAACACACCAGAGAGAATGACGAAAATACCACACAGAACTCTGTTGCGCATGACTGAATTGTGCTGGTGTGGACAAGGCTGGGCTCTCCACAGAGGTTTTCAGGAGAGGAGCTGACCTTTGAACTGCAGGATCTCTCCGTTGGGGGTCTTGGGGAGGCCTTTGAGGCACACTTCACTGGTCAAGGCCAGCCCTACGCCACAGCTGCCCAACAGGAAGCCGATCTGCTGACTCCCTGCATCCTGTGCAGGACCAATGAGAGAACACAGAATCGGCCTAGTGAGTGTCATGGATGACTACACAGCTCTAAAGCAGGGAGCAGCAAATGGGGGCGTGCCGAAAACATCCAAACATGGACGGGGTACCTTGCGAGTGAGGGGCACCTCGATGGGCACAGGGATGACCTCTGCCAGCAGACAGCCATAGAACGCCACCCAGAACATGCCCGGGTCATTGTTGGGGTAGACCAGTGCCACCTGTGCATCACATACACACACACACACACACACACACACACACAAGCAGGGAAGAGTTAGTTCTGTAAGTTCTGCAATTATCAGCTCTACTTGCTTTGTTAACCCCTAGGTTGTGCCATTCACTGAGGGGCTGCTTGTGTAGCATGACCTCACCCGGTCCCCAGGCCTCAGCACGGGGTCATTCTTGGTGCCCAGCTTGTTGAGGAGAGTGTAGGCCAGCTTCAGACTGCGACTCCACAGCTTGCCTGCACAGGGTGCAAACAAACCAACAGTAAGAAGGCATCATTGTTGTGATGATTATTTGAATTGATTTAGCCATGATTCCCAATGTCTACATTTTGCCTCATAGACACACTGAGGATATATTTCAGGCTAAGTAAACGCTAAATGGTGGAGGCACAGAAAACAGATTCTCTGCCACTGCAAGTTGATTGGCCATAGAATACCCCTCTCAGTAGTTTATCAGCAACCGTAGCAAAGAGCTCTGAATGAGTTTTGTCCAGTCTGGCTTACCGTAGGTGAGGGTGTAGATGGGCTTGCCGGTGTGGTCTAGCGTGGTGAGGGCGGGGCTCTTTGCCTGGGTGGCCCCCCAGCGAGCCAGCGCTGCCTGCAGGGCCGGGGGCCAGTTACTGACCACGCCCAGGGGCTCGCCCTTCACTGGGATGATCTGCCGGCCCTCCGGCTTGGGCGTGCTGGGGTCAGGCCGGGGCACTGTGGGGGGACAGGAGCACACAGGCCATTACGAGCTTAAAACAGATACATTTCTAACATTATACTGTTCTATTTGCGAGGATTCTCATTCACCTAGGTCATGGTAGTAAAGGTATTCATTTAGGCATCTTTACTGGACGTTTCACTTCTCATCTGAAAAGCTTTGTCAGTTCTAGCTACAGTATAAGGAAAATCTGGGCATACATCCCTGGACTGTGGGTGTAACTGTGAAGTGTAGAACACACCTCTGATCATGTGACAATGTGTCCCACTGATCAACCATCAACCGTATTACGGTCACCAATGTGTGTCCCTTTTTCAGATGAAAGCCCAAAAAAGACGTCCACTCGCTTATAACTAAATATCTTGACCTGAATGTTATACTACAACTAAGTTACTGTTTTTTACTCGATAACACTCCAACCTCAGCTAAGATTATGAGGAGTAGTAGTTGAGTAAAAAAAAAAAAAAATGTTCGACTTGTCGTAGTGACCTAATGACAAGGTGGTGGCAGTTTGCACCCTAAATGGCAATAACTACACAGCACACACGGGAAGAGGGAGATTATCTGAAGTACCTTGTGAAGGACCTTGAAGTAGTGATCTTTAAGTCTGAACTCTATGTTCAGTCTGAGCAATGTTGTTATTGTGACATTGGCTCACCTTCCACGATCTCCTCGGAGTCGTCCAGGAAAAACTCACTGAGTGGTGGCCGCTTGGGTCTCTTGAGGGTGTTGAGCAGCTGCTGGATCTTCGTGGAAACTCTACTGTTCACTGGGACGCCTGAACACACAGAGAAGGCATCAGCATCTCACACACACACACACACACACACACACACACACAGCGGTATCCTACTCCATAGGGGTGCCCACTTTCAGTTTTTGAAGAGCTCCTCCACACTCAGGTCTACTTTTTATCAAAGGCAAACTCAAGCACAGCGCTCCTCTCTCTGGCTCTAAATCATTCATGGGTTGCAACAGAGGCAGGTCTCCACCACTGAGAGTAGGCAGCCATGCTCTACAACACACACACACACACACACACAGGCTGGGTTCCAAATAACACACTATTCCCCCTCAGTCCGAGTCTCCAATCATCTGTTTAGCAGTGGCTGCACTGCTTGCTGAGACCGACACACTCTCCATGGGGTGGGAGGTGTGATCTGGAGCGCATACTGTGGCTACAGCTCCTGCTATGTCCACTATCCCACATCACATATCACATAGGATGTCTACTCTCTATGGTTAGGGCCACTAGGGCCACAGGCAGGTTCTACAGGTGACACGAAGGACATGAAGCACAGATGGACACACAGACAGACAGACAGCCAACCAGGACATGGTCAGTAGTGACCCCTTGTGGACAGTGTGTGTGTGTGGTGTGTGTGTGTGTGTGTGTGTGTGTGTGTGTGAGAGAGAGAAATAGTAAGTGAGTGAGTGAGTGAGTGAGTGAGTGTGTGTGTGTGTGTGTGTGTGTGAGAGAGAGGGAGAGGTAGAGAGTGCGAGAGTGTGAATGATGTATTACCTTTACTTTTTCCTACAGCCAGGGAAAATGAAAGGCCAAAAAAAGCAGGCATTGGCCCACACAGGTGGGATGGATGGGAAAGGAGAGCGGAAAAAAGCAGGTCCCAAAGAAAGAGAACAAAACAAGAGCACATGATTTTGTTAGCAGCATTCTCAAGCAGATCACAGCAATGCCACGGCAGCAGCCAGCAAAGCAAAAGATTAAGCATGAATCAAACCAGCTCGGTAGCAGAAAAGACACAATATGAATCTAAAACAGCAATCGTCTGACACCTGCTTCATTTAGAGCTGTGTTTTAGTAGATTAGTGTGTGTGTGTGTGTGTGTGTGTGTGTGTGTGTGTGCAGGAGGACGAGTGGGTTAGAGCAATGTCCCCAATCCCATTAGTAAAGAGGGGCGAACCAGACAAGTGTATACTTGAGCTTAATCGCTGAGCTTCAGAGACAGGACTCCAAAGCTTTCACACTCTCTCTGAGTGGCTGATCAACAACACCCCCACCCCAACGTCCCCATCCTCTGCTCCTGAACACCACTTTTGGCACCTCTCAACTACAGGTCTACCACCATGCTACACATGCTACACAATAGGATGAGCAAATCATCATTAAAAGACCAGAGTAAAAAACTCAACACATACAATGCACAAAATAATGTACATAACAGTAAATAAGCGGATGTGTGAGTCTTTAGCATTGGCAAAGTCTATGCTGGATTCAAAAACAATGTGAGAGCGGAGTTGAGATCCAAGTTTTGGGTTTGCCGTTGGATACGTTTTCTGGCTGGATTTTGGAAAGGCATGGCACGTGCCCTGCGCTCAGACACACTGGCGTTCCCTCGGGAACAATGGTCCGATTCAGCCCAGCCATTATAATCCAGCACACAACAACCCCCAGGCCCTCGCGCACCGACTCCCAAACGTCCCTGCGCAAACACTGGGAATCAGAGCTGAACGGATATGTGCTTCCGTGGTTTGGAAGGGTTGTCGTCTTGCGCTGCCGAAATGGAAGTCCAATCAGGCATCTTTGGAGAGGGCAACAAGCCTGCTGCACGGTCAACATTCCGATCTTGGTCACGGCCCTGCGCTTATCCGGGTACTGAAGCCTGCCTGTGAACTCAAGCATTCCACACTGAAGCCTATTGTTGGTCAAGTTAAGCATTATCAGATTATCCACATCTAAGACAGCCGATATTTATTCTCCAGCCAGGTCCCTGAGCACCTATGATAAGAACACCCACCTAATGAGAGGAAGCAGGGTTACTGGAACATGCACACATACGGGTGGGCTTTTATGGGTGCTCACCTGAATACATAGGCTCTGTGTGTGGTGCCTCTGTTCAAAGACCAGATGTGTTTGTGTGTTTGTGTAAGTGTGTATGTGTGTGTGTGTGTGTGTGTGTGTGTGTGTGTGTGTGTGTGTGTGCATGAGTGTGTCACATTAGGGACATGATACAAAGAGCAAAAAGCTGGCTGATCCATATTAGCCATTACATGTTGAATGTACTGTATTTGGGAAAGATTCTACTGTACCGAGGAACATAGACATTTGGGGAACTGCTGAATTATCTTAAGGATTTGATACTGGATGAAATTTGATTTGCAAGGTGGACTGTAAAGTACTGAAACTAGTGTGTGTGTGTGTGTGTGTGTGCGGGCACGCTCCTACCGTCTGCAGTGTCCATCATGCTGGTGCGGCTCTGTCCCCTGCTCATGCCGCGCACCATGGGGGGCATGTCCACCCGTGAGCCCCGCTCCTGCTGCGCCGTGGAGGTGACATCAGGGGGCACGCTGCTGTTCTCCGCTGCGCACACACACACAAGCACATTGGCTACTTTTAGCCAATACTTTTGGAGTCAGGAATTTTTCATCAATCGAGAAAATCAGATAAAACATGAGTTGTGTTTTTGGACAGCATCATCAGTAGAGTCATGTGAAACGAAAGGCCTGACTGAAATGACCAAGCAATGAGCAAGTGATAATTCCTGATCAAAACTCAAAAACTTTAACTGACTGTCACTCTTCAGAAGCCACTCTGATATATTGGCTCCTGAAAAAGTGTCCACTGTCCTTAGTTTTGTCTTTAATAAATATATCTACATGTGTGAGGTGGGGAAAGAGGACCCACCTAGGCGCGTGTGGGCCAGCACATCTGCCAGGGCGCTCGGGGCGGGTGAGCCCGTGTTCTGGCTCTGGCTCTGGGTCTGTCCCTTGGGCTCGCCATGGGAGAGGGTGGAGGAGGCGGAGGAGGAGGTGGAGGAGCCCTGAAGTGAGCGGTTGATCCAGTAGTCGGGGCTCTGTAGGCTCTGGGCCAGCGCAGCGCTCACTGCCGCCTGCCGACGCAGAGACCCCTCGTCCTCTGACGCAGACGACGTGTCTGGGAACAGCAGCAGGCAGATATCAGCAACACACGGACACGTAACGCGCGCACACACACACACACACACACACACACACACACACACACACACA
>JAGFZM010000038.1:236721-260582 GCA_017657215.1 Limnothrissa miodon | reverse complement strand
GTGTAAGTGTGTATGTGGGGGAGAGAGAGAGAGAGAGAGAGTGAGAGAGAGAGAGCAGGGCATTTCTGAGAAAACAGTTCCAGCTCCAGTGTGACGACATCCCGGGCTTTTTATCAACATCTGCCTTGTGTTAGTCCAAACACTATGGTAACCAGCAGTGAGGTCACTTCCATTTACCTCTGACCCCAACAGACTGCGAAGGGCAATCCAGGGTGAGAGAGTGAGTGTCTGGGGCTGAGACAGAACCCAGGGAAGGCAGACTGACAGACTGTAACAGCAACAGAAAGAGAAGAAAAACTTTCACAGAAACCAGTAGAGAGAGATAGTGTGTGTGTGTGTGTGTGTGTGTGTGTGTTATATAGTAGGTTGGACACAAAAGGAAGATGTAGTCAAACAGAGTGCATCAAAAAGAGAAAAGTGTAACTACTAAGGATGCCAGAAATCAGAACTGAGAAAGATTTGGATGTCAGACAACACAAGCTCTAGCTGCTGGAGGTCTGGGTGAATGATGGTGGTTAGCAGGGAAGAGAGTTGGGGGCTTTCTGGTTACTCCCTGTACCATTCCCAACATTTCAAGGGCTCCGCCCGCACACAAACACACACACACACACACACACACACACACACACACACACACAGGCATGTTTTCATAACTTGTGTGAATCATTTAGGAACCTGACTAAGCAAAAAAATCCATGACAAGACCTCCAGTCACGAGAGCTAATTCTATAAGTCCCCTTTCTCCTTGCCTTTCGTCTTGGCCTTCTTAAGCTGGATTTACACTTCTGCGTGGTCGCCGACACTTTGCAGACACTTTTCGTGCACATGAAAGAAATCCTGACTACGCGTCAAAGTGTCACCGACACGGTACGCAGACCGACGCAGACGTCATGGATTGTGATTGGTCCGCTTTACATCATTTCTGGTTCTCCGCCTTTCCAGTGCGTTGTGTGTACAAGACCGGCAAGACCGACCCAGTTCTTACAATGTTAGCTACAATGTTCACTAAATTGCATAGATTCGTATTTGTCATAGATGACGCCAGTGCGGTGTTTATTTCTGAATTTGTGGTAAAAGTGTAAGAGATAAGGAGCTGTGCTTTCGAGATGGACTGTGCTTTCGAGATGGGCTGTCACCCCAGTGCCTTTTCATGTGTTGGGCTGCTAATACTACGTGAAATCTTGACCAAATGTCTTTTTTTTTTCATTAATCTTCTTGTTCCGCTTCATCATCTGTATCAGAATCATTTGCTGCTCAATATTGATCAGCTCCAACTCCAAAAGTATTCTCTCTCGCTCGGTTGCCATGGTTCACTCACTGCAGTCTCCACAGACCGTGACCAGCATACCACAGCACATACACAAAGGACCCTTTCTAAACTCGACAACCCCCTAGCGTTGTGGTGGTGAGCTGCCACGTGTAGAAATGACGCGGGCGCAGAGGTATAAATCGACCACGGAAGTATAAATCAAAAACGTCGGCGAAGGTGTCTGCGTTGGCGCGACGCAGAAGTATAAATCCAGCTTTACTCGATAGGTCCGAGTGCACGGGCGCCAGATTCAGTCCAGGATGAATGTCATGGGGCTCTGGACGCCTAGCCAATGTGGCCATTACTAATAAGACAATGCATCCAGCTGTCTGGTGATACTGGTGGGTAAGACTCTCAGAGCCCTGCAACCAGATGGATTGTAAATAATTAACACACACACATACACACACAAACATACACACACACAAGCAAACACAAAATATAGTACAGCATACAGACATGCATACATTTACTGTAAGCACACACACACACAAAATCTAGAACAGCATACAGACATACTGTAACCACACACACACATACACACACACACACACACACAAAATATGCGGACAGTAAGCACACTCACACACTCACAAACACACACACTGATTAAAGCATCACGCCACACCATCCGGGTGCCAAGACTTCCAGGAAACCCACAGCGCCCACAGCAGTCCAGCATGGTGGGTGTGTTAGGGCTGCACCCGGGCCATTTGGTGCAAGCTGATAGCCGTGGCGGCAGCGGTGGCGTATCACATGGCTGCCTCTCAGCGCTGCCACCAGTCCTCAGGAGGTTGGCTCACTCGGCCATTCCTGCCATCTGCCAAGCAGAGAGGATGCTTCCTACTTAGTGACACAAATATGCAAACAACAAAGCCACATACACCCGCAACGTATGCAAACACAGGAGCTACACGTACGCAACACGGGCAACAGACAACGAATTAGTAATAAACAAATGAAGCATGCACTCACCAAAAACTACATCAAAACAAGCACGTACGCAAAAAGTGTGAAAAGACCAATAGCCGCAGTCACAGAGATGTAACGGGCCCATAGCCGTGGTCATTGAGACGTAACAGGCCCATAGCAGTGATCATAGAAACGTAACAGGCCCATAGCAGTGATCATAGAGATGTAACAGGCCCATAGCAGTGATCATAGAGTTGTAACAGGCCCACAGCAGTGATCATAGAGTCGTAACAGGCCCATAGCAGTGATCATAGAGTCGTAACAGGCCCATAGCAGTAATCACTGAAACGTCAGCAGTGAGCTGCCTAGCAGAGGGCGTTTCTGGCGGGCATTCAGATGGAGCTGCGGGAAGCTGATCTGAGGCACTGGCACTGCCGTCCGTCGCATGCTTGGTTCTCTTCTCCCTGCCTGGGCGGGGCACTGAGGCACCTCCCGTGCCAAACACCTACACGACCACAGCTCGGCTTCCACCTACATCCCCACACTGAGCCTCCACACACACGGCCTTCATCACTAACATTGCTCACTCCGTCATAAGCGAAACCTGTTTAACCGTGGCTGTCACTTTCATGACCACACTCAACATAATCATGAGCAAAACATGTTCAACTCTGGTTGTCACTTTCAGGGTCGTAACCAATAATCAGACAATAAAAGAAGGCATTGTGCTGAACAGAGGTATTCAAAAGATTTTAGGCTGTTTTAGGTATGGTGAATTAATGTTATAAAATACCTATATAAAACACCTCTTGTAGCCTGTCTATTATCTCATAGCGGGACAATCCCAAAACAAAATCTTCCATCACATGCCGTGTTATAATCCAAACCACACTAAACCCAGATTAGGAGGAAATCCGAGGCAGGCATGAGCAGGGTATGAATGGGGCATCTGACAAATGTAATAGGCTGGCGTGTTAGCAATGTCTCTACCTAGCGCAGCAGACACAGCCAGTCTAGGCCGTTTCAGGACAGCTCATATCCTTTTAGTATGAGCTGTGCTCCTTTGCTGGGGAAGAATTATTGGCCTGGGAATTGCTGGTCGAGCAACAGAAGAGAATAAGAATCCAGAAACATGACGCATCTGCACAAGAGTTTTGGACAGATTCAAAATGAAAAATGCCTTTTTTTATTTGTTTGCAATTTTTCATTGTGTGCCACAAGTTACTGCTGTTGACCTTTGTTAGTAAACAAACAAAAACAGCAAGAGCATGTCTGACTGCAGACTGGCTTTTGCTCAAGCAACCAAACCACAGAGTGGGCCATAAATATAGGGGTTTGTTGGAGAGGAAGTGGCGTCAAGCATGGTGTTATATTTTTAGTTCCCGGGAGCAGACTGCTCCATCATGGCAGCTGAGAAGGGGAAACGGCTCATAATGGTGCTGTTTATGCGAAGAATGATGTACTGTTCACAAGCATTTGAGCAGCTCTGGCCAAGCAGATGTCCTTTGTGCTCAGGGTTACTGAAGGTCAGGCTCACAGCCCATTCTGCTCACAGGAATCTCATACAATAGCATTAGGCACCCTGCTTCTCCACACTTTCAGCCGTCCACTGCTTCTCACACAGAACAAAGGGCTAGCCTAGCATTTTTTTTAAATATTTATACTATATGCCACCAAGCAAGGAAAGGCTTCAAAATTCACAAGCCACCGTAGGAGGTTGTAGGTGCGTTTCTCTCAGAAAAAACTAAATGTCATGGGACATGAGCGTAGAAATTAGGCAAGACTGTGGGGAGGAACATAAAAGGTGGAGGGGAGGAGGGTGTCTAAATTCTTGTTTTTCCTCTGAGAACAAATCTCTACCCCCACAGACCAAGGCTGTCTCCCACGGCCAGCCAGGCCACATTGGCCCAAGTGCCCGCACAGAGTGAGAGTCTGACGGTCTTGTGTTGCAATGGCTATTTAAAGCTGGGTCCTAAGACTCCTCGGCTATCGGCCTGCCCCAGACACGACAGGGTTTCTACAGTAATCCTCCGGCAGCAGTAGGCTACACAGAGGTAGGCTAATCCCGCCCTGTGCCACAAGGCCCACAGCCCCAGCCTAACGCCAGGTGTTCCCCACAGATGAGCAGGCTGCACATGAAAGACTTACAAGGACAGCCCATAAGCCTCTCCTCAAGCTCAGCGCCTGCCTCAATCCAACAATGTGACGGTTTCACCTTACAGCCGACACTTATAATTGCTATGATTCCAGTTAGTTGCCGAGACTGCCAACACTGACCTGTTGAGGAAGGTTAATCTTAGAGAGCAAATCCCTCCATAATCGTGGTGCGAGATGTGTTTATGTACTTGTGTCCAAGAGTGGCAGCCATGGTGGGCTATGGCTGTGCTCATTGCGATATTGTGAAATCCCTGCTATGATCTTCCACAACATCAAATCAGTGGCATGTGTCTAAAGCGCTGGCCTACGCCTGACTAGATAATCACCACCTGGATCACAAAACAAAAAGAGCAGGCACACAACAGGGCTGTGTAAACTACGGCTGAGAATGTCACTCTGTCACTCGACACGGACAGAAACATGTGGGAGGGGCAATTCATCATCTTATCTGTACCAGAAAAAAAAAGGATCTAGGCTTCTTTGCTGAAACAGAAGTTACAAATTCCCAGCAGAGTGAGGCATGGTCTCCTAGAGAGGGGCTGTTTACTGAGGCAGAGCAGCGAGCGCTAGGCTAGCAGCACTAGGCTAGCAGCACTGATCTGTAATTCATGAGCAGATAAGCATCAGACAGGAGCAGAGATGGCTGGCTGGCTGGCCAACGACAACTGGAGATGAGTTCTGTGGTCTGGCAGCGCTGGGCTGAGGTGAGTGCGGATGGAAAAGCAGCGAAAAAAGTCTGGAGCTCCCAAAAGCACAGCGGTGAAATACTAGCCAGCGCAACCCCACAGTCTCTCTCAGCATGAATACATTTACACTGTGTCACCCTCCACCTCCACCAACAGAACCTCCACCCAAATACCACCCACCCACCCCCCAACAACTCCCCCTACCCACTGTCTGCAGTCTCTGGTCTCTACAGTGAGTCTCGACACATGTTCTCCAGGCCCGGCCCATCTCTCACCGTCTCGCAATACATGCACAGATGGGTCCCGGTTACCCGCCGTGTGCTGTGTACACACACAGACCTGGGTCTGCAAACGGAGCCCCAAATGGCTTCGTTCTGACCCCCCCAGAGAGGAACAACTTAGCAACCTTGCACTAGGTCCCGAGGAATGCAGGCTATTTGAGCACCACGTGAGCCAAGCTCCTGTAATCTCTTAATGAACTCCCATCGAACAGTGAGCCGCTCCAGCAGGACAAAAACAATACAATTCAATTGTGTGCGCAGTAATGAGATTAAATTTAAGGTATAATGTGGCTAGCCTTCTCTCACTCTCAGTTAGGGATAAGAGTGTGTGTGCTGTAAAGCATTTTGTTAAGACACTAAGTTTGGCTTCATCCAAGCTGCAACGTGGCCAGCACATATGTTGGCTATGTCTCCCTGCATTCTATTCTACTTGGAGACAGCTGCGGACACAAGTTGGGAAACAAATCCGCACTTGACTTGGCCCCAGACGTGAATTTGTCTGCTAATGCTGGCTTTAGCCCAGCAAGCAAAACTGCATCATGCACAACGATGGCGGTTCTGCGACATGTACAAACAGTGAAGGCTTCCAAGGTTAAATGAGAAGAACGTGAAAGAACCAAGATACAGCTGACTAGTTTCAGGAATGGACAGTGCTTTTGTAACCACTGTGACAGCGGCATTTTTTAAGCGAGCTATACATGGAATCTGCTATGTTGACAGAAAAAGGCAGACATGTGTGATGAATGCCCTTGGGTGAGGATAGGCGAAGGTGATGGTGGAGCGAACAGCACCATCTTCATCAGGTGGAGCAGTGACATGGTGATTTATCATGCCGGACCAGCGTCCTAGTCCACAGAACTTTGGCCTAGAGTTACCTGCCATATAAGGACAACAATTCGGGACTGAATCTGTGTATGTGTGTGTGTGTGTGTGTGTGTGTGTCTGTGTTTTTGTGTTTATGTACACATTCAAATTTCCACTGATGTTAGTTTTTAGAGACCACAGAAATGAGAAATAAGGGTGTCTGTCAACCTAAGGGCGTGGGAGAATAGAGGGGAGAGGAGTGAGTGAGTGAAAGAGTAAGTTAGAGAGATGGAGAGAGAGAGAGAGAGAGAGAGAGAGAGAAGAAAGAAAGAAATAGCAGCTTATTAAATTCTCCCTCTGCTCCCCTGGCTGGCTCTTCCCAGCCCCGTCTGTACACACCTCTCACTCCATCAAACTCATCACCCATTCCCCTTTCATTTGCCCAGCAGCTCCCCTCCCACAAACACACATATATGAACTTTCCCACACTTCCCAAACTTCCTCCGCTCTTCTGTGAATCTCAATTAAATCGGTGCCTCCAGGACTGAGCAGCGCTGGAATGTGGAGTATCGATGGAAAATGCAGTGGGCACTGCTAAACTTCACCAAGGAGGACAGGAGAAGAGGGTCTTTCGTCCCATGCCACACACAGTATAGCACTGGATCGAGTGCGGATCCCGTGGAGCAAGGGCTCCATCATCATGGCTCATGGTTATTAAATCCTGTTGCCAGGTGCTTCAAGGCAATAAAGCCCGATGATGAATGTTCTCATTGGAGGTGAGGGGCGGCAATTATCTGACTGGTTGTGGAGTGCTGAAGTACTGGCCTGGCTTTAACAAAACTGGAGCTCTGGGCTTGGCACTGTGAGGAGCCCCAGCACCAGCTCACTCCTCTGGGGAGAGAGGAGCCCTGGCTGCCTCATGGGAACCACCTCAGCAGCACCTAACCAGCATTGGGCCGCTCTGTGCACCGGTTAACCCCACTGGCCAATTGTCCTGGGGCTGACCCATTAAGAAAATTAGAGTATGAGAAACACACACACACACACACACACACACACACACACAGAAGCAGCAGCAGCCAGGAAGCCAGTCAGAGCACAACAGGACTGCAGTCATCAAACTGAGAGGAACTGGCAGTGTCTGAATGGCACTTTAAATGCCGCCCGTGGTGTCCCTCTTTCCCTCTAAATCTAAAAACATCGCCCCGTTTAGACGTCTGGGTGGCAACTCTGGAACCACTCAGCCTGTGAATCTCTGGATTGAGAGAGAGGCGAGGGGAGAAGGGGGGGCGGGTGGAGGTTTGGGACCAGTCACGGAGTCTAGTCGACAACCAGCCCGAGCCAGTCCTCTGGGGACTTCTCACAGAGTTCCAATGTAGGTCGGGGGGTAGGCAGCCCTATTTCAGGAGATCCGTGGTTAATCGACTAATTAAAGCAACTCATTGGCTTGAGAATGCCATCACCTGTTTTTCTTTTTCCCTCTTCCTCCTCATCGGGCCCTTAATTAGGAGATAATAGAAAGTTGACCCTGGTGTCCCTGCTCTTCGGAGCAAGCCTCTCCAAAAATAGTTCTCAGTGAGGTGTGGATGCGCAGTGCTTGTGGGACAACAGGTCCAGGATCAGTTCTCTGACATCCCTCTCTCCTCCGTCATATGTGCTGAGGAATGAGCCAAGCGGGCAGTTTTTCAGACACCATCTTCGTCGCAGCTGGAGTCGCAGCTTGCAGCACTGTTCCCTTCTCCACAGATGGTGCGGAGAACGGCTGGACCAGGCATTCGACGGCCCGACATACAAATGCTGTTGCCAAGCGTTCGCTCCAACTTGCAAACAGCCTGAGATGGCGCACAAGCCCTACACACAGTGATGAACGCACATGCAAATAAATCCATCCACATAATGACAGCATGCGGCTCCCTCATTTGTCTGAGTCCTCTAGCCCTTCACTGGCCCATCAGCCACGCGTTAGTCATGTGCTGCCTGCATGCTTGGCTCTACTCAAGTATGCGCTTAAGCACTGAACCAGCACAATAAACCAACATTATTAAAACAGTGGCACAACAGCAAACTGTTTCTGACTGCAGCAGTGCTGGGTGACTTTGAAGTGCACACACTGTGGTTGCTAAGAAGACAACCCTTCACTTCCTGCAATCACCAAGGCCCTTATTTAAAAAGCACTTCAGTTGTTCTCCACTCCTTCTCTCTAGTTGTCTCTTTCATTTGCCCACCCCTCTTCCCCCCTGCTTTTCTGTTCTGTCTCTTTGGCCTCCTCCCTTACAATCAACGGTCACACAAGAGGAACAAAATGAGGAAAGAGGAATCCAGTCACAGGAGGGTAATGTGAGCTCACACTGAAACCAGTCTTTGCTGGGTCCGTCATCTAGATGGGTGCTCAGCAGGCCACTGATGATGCAACACTCACTCATTTACAAACCCCCACACACACAATGTACACAGACACACACGCACACAACTGTGGCGGTACGGTGGTCAGAAAGTCAACGTCATACACAGCAATGTCAGACCACAGTGAGGCCTATTGTTTGTTTCGGCAGGTACATGATATCACAGCAGCGCTGCGGTTTTAGTCTGGCTGCTATCAGCAGAGCCGTTGACTAACTCAACGCATACCCTATAAGCTGGTACGGTGACACCATGACCGTGACGGTTGAAAACTCCATAACACGTGCCCTCGAACAGCTGGCCAAATAGGCTCGGCTTTGGGGGGTCAGGGGGTGGATTGGTGGGGGTGGCAGACTGAGAAGTGCTTTTTGAAAAAACTGCTATTTAATGTACAGATTAACATGATCAATCCCTGTCAACCACCAGATTGCCATGGCAGATAGCACTGTCTGTCACCAGTGTCTCAGTTAGAGTTAAGCTGGATGGAGAAAATTACAGACTACGAGAGAATGGAAGAAAAAAGGGAAAAAAACAGAACGAGTGCATAAAGAGAGGAATGATAGATGAGCAGAGAAGTAAGAGGAGAGTCAATGAATGGAGTATGAGTCAGACTAAATGACTGTGGGACAGAAAGTGAGAGACGTGTATGGATTTGTTTGGGAAAGCTGATAACTTTGTTGCCGGTCATGAGCATACCTCTCCCTCTCTCTCTCCCGCTTCCCACTACCCACTCCCCCTCCTTGCCCCACCCTCTCTCTCCTTCCTTCTGGTGTCGTCACACAGAGTGGTGTTCCCTCCATTCCCCTCCCTACTGGTGGAGGCCCTGGTACTGTTTACACTCGTGAGTCTCTGCTCACTCACCTGCCCAGCCACTCCTGTGCTAGAGGCACCGCTGAGCACTCGCTCACTCACCACCCACACACACACACACACACACACACACACACACAATCCACCGGAAATGACTAAGAGACAGAAAGTCAGAGCACAAGTCTTATTTGTTTGTGTACTTCATAATCCAAGGCACATTAAAGAAGCCCAGGCTGATACTGTAAAAGCTGATCCCTGCCAAACAAGCTGCCTGACTGACCAATTAAATGGACTGTTGAAGCCTAAAGAAAGGTTAGCTAATTGGGTTTGAAATAGCACACAAACAGTCAGGGCCCCACCCCATCCAACTGACACCCCCACACTCAGACACACACACAACCACTTCTACCAACAAAGAGAAATGGCTAGTCATGTCAGGACAATTCCACTACTGTGTGGCTACTACGGGTTGAAGCGTGACATTTGAGACCACACCCACCAGAGTTTTTTGTAGTGCTTTTGTTCTTTCTCCCACTCCTGGGAGTTCTGGCTAATGCGTTTGGGAACGTTACATGGAGACAGTTACACACACACACACACACACACACACACAAACACAGACAAATGCTCCTTCACTCTCATTCTCTTTTGAGCCTCTGAAGTTCAACTTACAAAAAAGAAAAATAACTCCATACCCGTCTTTTTCATTCAAGTCAAGTACAGCAGAGAGAGAATCTGTAAAGAAAAAAATCCCCACACAAACAAATGCCCTGGCCTGAGAGGAGGAGGGAAGAGACAAAAAAAACACCCACCCCACAGCATGGGGCCTTACAGAGATGAAAAAAATATGCTTTTGGCCTAATCCGCACGACCGCAGCAATGTAATGTGCTTGGAGAGAACACCCTCCTGCCTCCTGCCTGTGAACCCCACTGGATGGCCTTTTAAATATAGAAAGTGACCGACTGCTGAGAAAAATCCACACCCAGCTCCAACAATCGCCTCTCTCATAAACTCATCCACACGATTCCCCTCAGAGAGAGAGAGAGAGAGAGAGAGAGAGAGAGAGAGAGAGAGAGAGAAAGGGAGTGGGAGTGGGTGAAAGAGGTTGAGGGTGATTTGGGAGTGGGCTGTTTAATCATGCCTCTCTAAGCAGATCAGTGGGCCCCTTGCTCCAGCCTCAGGTTCATAAAGGCAAACACACAAAGTTTGTTGTGAAGAATGACAAAATTTAAAGTTTAGGTAGGGGGCGAGGAGGAGGCAGAAGGGAGGAGCCAGAGATGAGGTCAGTCAAGGGTCGTTAGTCTAGCTGGGTGTGTAACAGTGACCCATCTCCAGTGCCACACTGGTCCTCAACCCTGGCAAATCATTATGGGGTACGCGGGACATACCCCTCTAATGGGCACTGGGGGATGTCAGGGCCTCAGGCAGAGTTGGATGGATGGAATCTGTGATTATATACAACCTTTTCTGCCATTTTACAAACCATGATTAACATGAACAAACTTTCAATTATTTTAGCAATGCAGAGACAGTGTTAAAAAAAATCCCTGCCGTATGATGCAAGTCGTATGCAAAGCTAACACACCAAGGCAAATGGGAACAGTACCAACTGACATCCAGAATGTTAAAGCATCATGTTTTTTTTGTTTCTTTTGTCTAAGGCCAGGAATATATTTCAATGATGAAATCACTACAACATGGCAACCAACTTGCATTATTTAAAAACAAAATCCTTCTGTTAATATTTTGAACTGATTGGTAAAATTGAGCTAAAGTCACCTTCTCTCTTTTGTTTGTAAATACCCTATCAGAAAAACAAAGTGGTAAATGTTTGTTTACCATCATCTCATGCAAATGGGAGTAGAAACTCTGCCCAAATAAACATGAGACTGTGCCAATGAGTGCCTCTGCCACAGATCCTAGCACAACACAGCGGGCACATCACTCATATGCATCAGCACTTCATCAATCTCCCAGATCTGTTTCCGAGGGCCTCCAAAACAAAACAAACAAGTTGTAGTATAACTGACACAGAGATAGGAGATCTTCTCTTTGTCTCTAGGCTGCAATCAGAGTCTGTCTGTCTGTCTGTCCGCCTCTCTGTTTGTTTGTTTGGATGGGTATCTGTCTGTCTGTGTTTTTTTTTCTTTTTTTGGCACTTTTTTGATCCTTTTTATTAAGGATGTGTCAGCACTTGTTATCCAATGGGGTAGGCCTTAAAACAAGCACGGGGCCTTCAGGCTAGTGGAGTTGAGCAACCACAGAGTGAAAGCTCTGGCAGAGCACAGCAACACGTGAAAGAGCTTCAGGTTAATCCAGTCCAGCAGAACAGGGATGTGTGGGAGCGCCGGAGAGAGGGAGAGAGAGAGAGAGAGAGAGAGAGAGAGAGAGAGAGATATGGCCTTCTCACATTGGAGGCTGTTGCTATCTGTCAGGGTGCAGCCCTGGGCGGCAAGAAAAGAGGGTGAGTGGGGGTCCAATCGGAGAAGGCTGGCCAAGGTGGGAAAGCAAACAGCACAAGCAACCATGAAAGCACATCAAACTAATTCTCTCAGTTTGCAAAAGGGGAGAGGAGACAGAAAGCAGCAGAGAGAGAAGAGCACAAGTAAAAGTTGGGGGATTTTCCCATAGAGGGAGAGGCCTTGCCTGACAGTAGAGTAGCAGGAACCAACAGACAGGGAGAAAAAAAAGGCGTCAGCATAAGCCGCTGGCAACAGCGTACAAAAGTGTACAGGTTAGACCTATTCGCTTTCATTAAAGTGTCATGTCACATGGAAACAATGTGGTAAACAAACTTTTCTACACAACCCACCAGCTACAGCAGTCAATAGAGAGCTAAAACTCAATCGCTGTCTCTTTCTTTCTCTCTCTCGCTCCGCCCCAAAGCCTGCCTCTACCCCTTGAGTAGGTCAGGCCCAGCATGTACATGCTCTCTGGAGCAGACACACACGCAGGTCAGTCAGCACCTCCAAAAACTATTGATTCCACCAGCCAGAACACTGACCCCTGGAAATCAGGTCAGAGCCAGTGGCGAGTGGCGATGCCTGGACCCAACCTCCCAGACTTGGCTCTGGCAGGGGCCACATGGTGGGAATCCACCGCAGCACAGGGACAAGAAGAACCACAGCACTGAACTGTGCTGCTTTAGGTAACAATCAGAGCTTATTGATCCGCACATGTCCAACAGCGCAACAATATTAACATCTCGGCGCTCTCATCACAGGGGGAGTCATTAGGATCAGAACCACTATGCATGTACCGGCACACACACACACACACACACACACACACACACACACACACACACACACACACACACCTTAGCTTTCATCTAATGACGGCATGTTAATTATTTAGGACCCAGGGCCCGTGTGGCACCACACATTAACTATTCACGGCCCCAGACGGCAGCCCCCAATCTGGGCATTATATAACGGCAGCAGTGCAGGCGGGCAACACAACACCTTCAGGGGCTCTTGGCCTGATCCACCAGCCCCTCGGCTCCCTTTTGTTGGCTGGAAAGGGAATCTGTGTGAAGCCCGGACATCCGATAATTTCCCATCTGCCTGCAGGAACACAGGCTGGGCTTCAGCTCTTTCGACAATGAGAGAGAGAGACACCCGCTCCTCTCAACTTCTGCAGCTGCTCCAACGGAGATTCCATCGGGGCTCAGGGGTCATTCCACAACTGGGGGGGGGTTGCAGGTCTGCCAAGTTGAGGCTGGCTAATCCTGAACCTGGAACAAGACACTGGACTGGGCCCCAGAACCGTTCCCCATGTACAGGCTGGCATCTTGCATGGCAGCCTCTGCCCTTGAGTGTTTGTGTGTGTTCTCGGGACTACATGAATGCAGTTAACCAGTTTCCCAGTTCCTGCTGTGGTGTCTGCCGGCTGCCAGTGAGACAGCATGTCAGGTGCGGAGGGAACCAAACGTTCCCATGAGTCATCGCACAACAAGGTGCGTTGTAAGAGCTGGTACTGGAGGTGTTGCTACAAAACAAATACTTGATCTGCCTTTCTACCAGCAGATTCTACGGGCAGACTTCCAGAGTTCCTGCAGAGGTAAAGCTGCAGCACAGGTTGATGGCGACATACACGAATGCCTTTCATAAACACACCGATTTGGAATCAGAACCACCACATGAAAAGCTAGATTGTTCACACCAGTAATAATGCCAGTAGTCTAGGCCAAACAAGAATGCCCCTTTAGGAAAGCGCAATATTCTCATTTGTTAGCGTTGCTAACTCCTATTGAAATCTGACAGAAGGGGTGGAGAGGATGGAAACCTTGAGCAGCAACGGGGATACAAAAACCCGTCATCAGCCAAATGAAGGTCTGCTGCTGCCCACCGAGTGAACAAAGCTGCAAAACATGCCATTTGGCTGCCCAACGCTCCTGTGGCCCGGCACTAGCCTAAACACACATGCCAGGCAGGACTGCTGAGTACTGGGTGCTGAGTAGTGCAGCCCAAGAAAGAGTGTTGAGAGTTGGAGAGGATGGGACTGGCTCATGCACCTGTGGGGACGGTGGTACCCAACAGATGCCCGCAGAGGAAGAGAAGAAACAGAAAGAGAGAGAGAGAGAGAGAGAGAGAGAGAGAGGGAGAGGGCAAGGAGAAGGACGGAAGGACAGTGTGTCACAGCGCACACGAAAGCATCTCCCCCATCTAATTTTGCCCCTCTCTCTTTATCTGTTTTTCTCCTCT
Organism: Limnothrissa miodon; assembly: GCA_017657215.1. Classification (NCBI taxonomy): domain Eukaryota; kingdom Metazoa; phylum Chordata; class Actinopteri; order Clupeiformes; family Clupeidae; genus Limnothrissa; species Limnothrissa miodon. Next base: position 246,516 of record JAGFZM010000038.1, on the reverse strand, counting down.
TCTTTCCCTGTCTCCCTCCATCCGGGCACTCAGTGGCCTGGATAGAGAGCAACTGGCAGTAGTCTGCCCCCGACATCAGAGTGGCAGCAACAGCAAGATAACGCTCACCACCCCCCTACTTCATTCGCTCACGTCACATCACATGAGGCATGGACACGCGTCTGCCACGCATTCGCACTCACATCCACACACACACGCACCCTCTTTGTGCCCACACGGCCATTGGGGGAGCAGCAGATCCAGAGACTCTGTAATTCAAACGAAGAGCAGAGCAAGAGGCAACTGGAAAGACATAATAAATGGGAGATGGGCTAAATGAGCCTTGAAATTCAAAAAATAGCCCACCGTTTTCCTGGAGAATGCCTAAAACGTTCAAGAATGCCGATGGAGGAGTTGTCTCCATGGGTTTCTGTTTTGACTCAAAACTGAAGCTATCAGACTGTGCTGAAGGGAAAATGTTGCTGTTTAAAAACAGCTGAAGGTTACCTGCACTACACCAGTATCAGGTGCAATGCAATAGGCAGCCATGACGGATCCCCATTCATCATTAATGATAAGTGGCTCAGTCCGGTCTGTGCTAGGCTAGGCATGGTTCTGTGAACCAATCCCATCAACAGCAGCACCACCACGGCACAGGTGGCAAGGCAGCCCTGAGCATGAGGAAGCCGGTAGGAATTGTTGACATAAGGGAAGTATTGGAGAGAGACAGAGAGACACTTCCTCAGTGTGGCTGCCTGTCTCACACCTGTTGAAGCGGGGGGGGGGGTCGGTGGTGATGGCCTGGTGCTTCGTCTGGGTCTCACACTACGTCTCCGCTTCTTCACACAAAATAACGCAAAACAAACACGACAGACAAACACCCACATACACACACTGATGCATCACTTCTGCCACGATCCGTGCTGCTGTCAGCGCCACTGTTGGCCTACTCTGTCCCTCATGCCGGGCACTCAGCGTGGGACACAAAGCCTGCGGTTGAATAGCCTAAATGCCAGCGCAGCTCCTAGCCACCATAGTCCTGAGCGGCTCAAAGGAGCTCATTGTGTCCCCATGATCACTGGGGACTCGCAGAATCGGCCTGTTATTTAAGAGGCCATTTGGCCTACTGGCCAGCCCCCTTTATCTCGGGCTCTCTATCCCTTTCTCTTTCCCCAAGCTCAGTCCAAGCCGAGCATGCTAATGCAAGGCATTTCCGCCCCTCGTTTCTGTGTCAGCCTCAATATGCATACTCAATGGAAAACACCATGGATACCCATGGTCACGAGCATGATGATGGACACATGACTTACCCCTCCCCCGCCTTCCTCCACATACACACACACACACACAATGACTTGTAAGTTTCCAACATAGGAAGAAAACAAACATTGTTTACGACCTCAAACAAGTCTGAAGAGAAAAATAATTATTTTCATTTATGTGAAGTTTTAACTTCACCAGCGCTGAACCGTTTGCTCTGGAGTCCTCAGAATGATGCTTTAGGTTTTGGACATAGTACTAGCTATGCAAATAAAAGAAATGTAGACAAGGACTATAAACAATTTCTATCAAGACCTTGCCTACAAAAAGTGAGGTCTGAGGTCAGAAATCAATTATACACAACCTATTACAAGGATATTACACTACTTTAACACACCTGATACATCAGACTTAGCGTGGCATATGACATTCTTGTTCATTCACATGTCCACAAAAGGGGAAAATGTCTGTTGCTAAAATAAGACACAGTGTGTGTGTATGTGTGTTTCGTGTTTAATAGACTGAGTCATCTCAGCTGGGCAAGGCGAGCCCAGGTGGTGGAGCAGGGGTCTGCACTGGGGTGCGGGGGGGGAGGTGGGGGGGCGGGTGGGGTGGAGTTCAGCACTGATGTGACAGACTTGCAGGCCTGCTGCAGAGGCTAGCAGCTGTTCAAGAGAGGAGGAGCACAGAGAAAAAAAGAGGGAAGGAGAGGGAGATAGATATTGAGAGAGAGAGAGAGAGGGGGGGGGGGGGGGCTCAAAGAGGCTGTGTCATGGCCATTGGAGTGTCCACATACACAACACACATTTCCTCTAAATTACTCACCTGCCCCTGAGCACTGTGCACCACCATACACCCTTCTTAAAGTACACACAAAAAGAAAGGCACACATGCGCATACACACAAATTTGCTGCAAGGCTCTTTCATATGCCACTGCAACACATATGCCTATTCAATGGAATGCTTATGACTAGACTGATGTAAATGAAAAAGTTGTATTTTTATGACAACACCGATGTTTTGATTTTCATAGTGTGGGGGGAGGAGGGGAAGATTATGGCTTTATCCTGCCCTGTAATTCAAGCCTCTGCCTTGGTGCTAATGATTATAACCATCACTGCTCTGATTAGTCTCTGTTGCTATGGTCTGTTCAGAGTGGCATAATGCCCTGGGCAAGAAAACAAGGCTGCTGTCAGAATCCCACACAGAACACGTCGTTGTGGTTGTATAACTGTATTACTCAAACAGCCCATGCCGCACCCCTTACATCCTGAGGTGCAACATTTAGTGCCATTTTATTGTGCTGGAAATGAAACTAAAGCCATACTGTGCAGCATAGCACCAGCATCAACTAATCCAGTTAAAATATGTGTGTCTGGTCCTTTTAATAGTCCGGCAGTGTCTGTCCTAATTAGAAGACCTTGCTGGAGTTTTTGTTGCCACACTTGGGATGAGTAGCTTACCCACACGGCTGAGGCCAAGGGCTGCGTCACTGTACTTGAAAAATATTTCACAATAAATGATGACTTCTGGAGTTATGTGTGGGCAAGGAGGAACACTGCAGGCAACAGTCATAAAGCAAATAGCCTTTTGTCTCCATAGACATAGGTTACATTATCAGGGCTCTTCACTAACATGATATCAGAACACTCCGTGTAATTATTTACATAAGGGACAGTGTAGGCTTAGCTGCTGTAATATTAATCTAACATGGTCTAGAAACTTGGATCTTTTCAGGGACATACTTTGGTCACTCACAACGAAGATCATTTGACAACTGTCTTTACGAGCAGTTTAATAACGATGATTCGAAAAAAACTGTCACGGAATACCTAACATTATCAACAAAAAGGCCCTTCGAGACTTCCTCGTTGGTATATCACAATCGGATTTGGCCTCTGCCCAAGGAATCAAAGTGCTGCTAGCAGACAATGTCGTTGGCTACTCGTACTCGTGTCACAGGATGCCATTTAGTATGATTTCCCACAGTTGATTTGGCTAGTTAGCAATTGTATTGTTAGCTATCTACTCCATGTAAACAGTTTGGCTACTGCTGAACTCAAGTTCATTACACCTTCTACACACTGAATAATTTTCTAATCACCTATTAAGAAACATGTTTACCCGACTTCAACACCAATGTCTGAAAACCGGTGTCATAGTACAAAGGGCCAACTTCGCTACACACAACCGTGAACTGTGAATAATACCTCGTCTCCTTTCATCACGTAGTTATCGACGCTGGGTTAACACATTCCGGGATAAGGTTCATGTTATGAAGATGTCATCATCATAACTGCTACCCTAAACATTTCGGTCTTCGTACAGATTATTGTGTTGTCGGTTGACGGAGGTCAGTTTCATCCCCCCCTTTCATCCTTGGCTCCTCTTACCTTCTGATAGCTCCAAATCCAACTCAGCCAATTGGTCCCTGACCTCTTTTGGTAGACCAGACAAATCCACTCCTCGGTCTGCCATCCTTGAAACGCTGTAATGAAGTGTACTTTAAGACAAATAAAATCTGGTAAAAACTAAAAGTCAGGCGATCAAGAAACAAAACAGGCATTTCAATGAGAGTAACAATCCATTCGAACTAGTCCCTCCGCCATAATGTGAGAACAACTCACCAATGGCAATGAGTCATCACGTGATCCGCGTTTACCTCGGATGCACAATGACCACGTAGTGGTTGTACAGTAAACTGCACCCCACTACCATGCATCTTCCATAGGACTTATGCCCCCTCTTGTGTTGTTTCAGCGAAGTTGCAGCAGACGAAAACAAAAACAAACCAACCGACGTATGATGCACGACACAAAGCAAAAGGATCAAACGTAAGGAACGTGTAGTTATGGGTTCAGACAACAGATAGGACTATATTTTATTGCTTTTTGATGCTTGGCAGTTCTGACACATTTTCCCATACAGTAACACATGCACCAACACTCAGCTACACATCCTACGATCTAATAGTTTGGAACACAAAGAGGACTTGAGGGAAAACATGAGGTTCAAACACTTTGGGATTCTATTAAGTTGCTTTTCTTTAATTAAAACTGCAGCACGGTAAGTGTTCATAGTATTCCACTTCAACATGCATGAAAAAGTAAATATATATTTATATATAGTACACATATGTACAATACATGAACATTTCTCTAAAATCACCAGTCCAACAAAACGGGAGTGTAAATTTAACCCAGAAAAGATTGACATTAAGAACATTTTGAAACATCTTTTCCTTATTGTTCATTTTTTCCCCACTAAGAACTAGGCATTACTGCATTCAGAGTGTCTACCAGTACATGTTGTTCATCATTTCAAACATTTTGGGAAATCCATTAAAACAAAATCCAAAATAAATTAATTACTCTGCATCCCATTAGAATGAAGGATATAAACTCAGGTAGAATTAGGTCCTGCACAAGCAAACTGTGATGATCGGTCAAAAGTAGGAGCCGACTGGAGCTAGGAAGTCTATCTAGACTTCGGCTTAAAATTCCTTTGAAAATGTAAAGACCTGCCTTTCTTTAAAAACAAACACACTAAATAATAACTACATATGAACAAGGGGAAGAGAACAAAAAGCACTATCTACATTTTATCATTACAACACAAAAGATACAGAAGCATTTATTATGACAGAGGTTTGTATAGACCTGACAACAGCACGCAATGAAGATAAACAGGTTCTTGGAAAAAAGTGCCAATGACAATTACTAGTATGAAAAACTAAATAAGGGAGTTTTCTTCCCATTTCATGATCAACATTCGTCTATAAAAGGGACTACCGACAAAGTATAGCATCGGTATAAAGCACAACACAATGCAAGGGTCACCATTGGGACTGTAGGACAAGAACTTAAAAGTCTGTGAGATATGTGTCAAGTAGTTTCTGAGCAATCATAATATGTATTCACATACATATTTTGCTAGACAAAGATATCACAAATGTGTGATGTCGCTGAGGGACAACCTATAAAATCAGGATACACCAAAGCATGAATAAATGATCAATTCAAAAGGAAGAACAATATAAAAGTCAACGATAAACCTGCATCTCGTTTGTTAGTGCATTTAGACATGCCCTTATGTTTTGGACTGATAACCTCAAATTGATGCAGTATTATACACTGCAGCACAATACACAAGAAGGGAAGATCTATGTTTATGTACAAAGAAAGAACAAAAGAACAAATTAACTGTTAATCCCTTGTTTAGTTCCAGCCTCATTTCTTTTTAAGGTGACTAACATATCACATTATGTTATACACAACTTTTTTGAGGTTGGTGGTCATGGAAGGGGGAGGGGGGTTGCCAGCATTGTGTTAAATAGACTACAAAAAAAAAAAAAAAAAAAAAAAAAACCTTGGCCACAGTTAATCACAGGAAAGACTACAACAACTCTCATCTTGTCATTCTATGAAGGTGCAGTTACACCCGACATCGCCTTGGAGGCAACCTAGACGCCTCACGACTAAAAGAAAAGGGGAAGAACAAAAAAAAAAGGTGAAACATTACCATCACTTTCAGAGCGTTCTTTCCAAATTGAGTATGCTGAGAAGGCATCAATGATTTAGTACATCTAATACAAATATAAAGCTTTTCTCATTTCCTGATGGATGCCTCTTCATAATGGGCAGACAACCAGATCAAGATAAGAGTCATCTCCCTTCTTCCCAGGGCAGTTGCAAACTACCCAAACCTGGGTTAAGGTGTCAGAGGCACTAGCGGGATTCTTAAGGCAGAATCTGTTTGCTTCGTTATTGAGGACAATTCTTTAACATTTGTGTGTATGTGTGTGTGTGTGTGTATTGTTTTATTAGAACCATGAATTGTGAAGTCTGAAGTCAGACAGGAAAGGTTTATTAACAGTCAGGTTGTTCTGCTCTGGATGGCCTAACTCTAGGGAGAGCGTGAAGGGCTTGCACAGGCACTAGAGACTGCCATGGCTTCTTTGTCAAGAGTGTGACGGGAGGACAAAAGAGCAGCTACAAGCACACACGACCCAACAACGGATAAAGAGTGCAGAGAAGGGAAAAGAGACAAAAGAAGTAAAGAACTGTTTTTGTTTGCTTAAAGGTCAGTAGACTGTCAGCACACAATCTCTGAACCATTTAAAAAAGTCAGACATTAAAACAGCACAAATAAATAAAGTCTGGTATCACAGGGCACAGGGACAGGGACACACAGATAGCAGTGAGTTGGGGGGTGGGGGTGGGGGGGTGGGGGTGGTTAAGGTGCAGTGAGCACAACAACTTCCAGCTGACTGCAGCGCAAATATGGGTCTTCAAAGGAAAACTGGGAAGACCGCAAACACTCAAAACCAGGTCACACGTGCGCGCGCGCGCACACACACACACACACACACACACACACACACACACACAAGCACACACGAGCCGTCAATCCACCACTTGTGGCTCTGACAAGAGATGCATTCCAGGAGACTGACCATTTCCAAATCAATCCCAGAGGAACAATACAGACCCAGTGCATAGGAGACAGGGCCAGGCACAAAGGAGGTGGCATTCATTTGATGACAGATGGTGCATAACATTGCAAATCGCAACAAAATCTAAAGCTTTTTTTTTTTTTTTTGCTTAGGGGTCTCAATTTTCCCCTCTCTTGATTAGTTGGAGAGGTATCAAGGCTTTCCACAGATATGCCAGAAGGTCAGAACAGGAAGAGGAGCCGAGTGGCCATGATGTGCCAAGAGCAAAAGGATAGTAAAAGATGCTTGAAGCTGCATGCTATGAAAATAGTATATTAGTGTAAGAGGCCTTGTAATCGTCAACACACTGCCTTGCATTTTTAGCAGCGGGAGTGTGCGCACGCACACTCACTCACACACACAGTCACACACAACTACACTAGCCATGCATGTGCAACACATGACAAACATTCCACTAAGGGCATAGGAGGGAAGGGTGCTTGGTCGCCTTTCAAGCTCTTTAAAAAAAAAAAAAAAAAGCAACAATTTTAAGGGGACCAACCTGTTAACCTGGATCTCAAATACATAAAGTGTTTCGTTTGAACTCTTCATAAAAAATGCATTACAAATATTGCATTGTATCGGTACCAACCTCGAGACGCATAAATCTGTGAATTGACAAATGAAACCATTTCACCATGTTAAAGGGTGAATGAAACTAAATGACTAGAAAGTGAATGAAGGAACCAGTTGAGTGAGGGACTGCATGACATTCAGACATGCAAACCCCGCCCAGGCTGTGTTTATGGGTTGGGAAAACAAAATAGAAACAAACAAATGTTTCAAAACATGAGCTGTGTCAATCACTGAATCACACATCACCTAGCAAACACAGCAGTTGAGGGGGTTTCGATGTATGTGCATTATGGCTGTGTGAGGAGGGTTGTAAGCGACTGTGTGTGTGGGTGGTGCCAGTCCAAATTGGTGCAGCAATCATCACAATGACAGTAACACTCGCGACAAGTGACACTGCAGTCCTACAGTTCAGTAAAGATGCATGTGTGAAGACGATGGCTTGGGGGGGGGGGGGGGGGTCTAGAAGCTTGTGGGGGGAGGGGGGGGGGGAGGGAGAAGAGGGGGCGGGGGGGGGGGGGGGGGGGGGGGGGGGGGGGGGGGCGTCTCTAAGATCTTGAGTAGACTGGGGAGTGGAGGACTAGAAGAAGGAGGAGGAGGAGGGGGACGGGTTGAGTAATATAGGGAGGAAGTGCGAAGGTTTGGAGTCCAGCCCCTGTAGTCTATGGCAGAGTGAACAGGGAGCACACTCTCGCTCGCTAACTGGCTCACTCGCCTTCAGTCCCAGTCTGTTCTCAAAAGGCTGACAAGCTCCATGGCTCAAGAGAAGGAGGAAGAGGAGGAGGCGGGGGGGGGCAGAGGAAAGAAGTGAATAAAAGAACAAAGAGTGGATTAGAGATTGATTCCTCCCTTCCTCTCCCTCTCCAACTCTATTTGCATCCATCTCTTTCTGGTGGGGTTGGTGGAGGTGGAGCATGGGGGGGGGTTGGGGGCGTGTTGGTTGGTGGAGGCTGGCGAGTCCCGTACCCGCTGGGCTGCGCTCATCATCTGGCACTGGACTGAGACTGTGTGGCCATGATGACGTGTGATGGGCCGCCGCTGCCCTGCTCGCCCCGGTGGCTGCCCATGCCCGCCAGCACCGACATGGCCACCGCCTCGGCGGCCGCCCGCGCACTCAGGCCGTTGGGGCCGCCCACGGCTGCCACCACCGAGGAGGAGGAGGAGGAGGAGGAGGGGCTGGGGGCCAACGAGCTGTGCTGGATGACTGCGGCCGGGGAGCCCACGGACTCAGACACGTCTTTCATGGTCTCGTCTCCAGCTGCAGCGGGACACAGGGGACAAAAAAAAACAGGAATGAGTGAGCGCTGACATTTCAAATATATACGCGTGCAACAAAGCAAACACCTGTGCTAAAAACCATGGAGGACTGCCTTCAATAGAATTATAAAAAAAAAAAAAAACAACAAAAAAAACAAGACAGTCTCCTTTATACAAATTCAGTCCAATTCTGCCTGCGATTGGCTGAAACCCACAACTCTGAGGAAACAAAGCCTTCAGGTTACTATATGTGCAGTTGCTCTTAAAATAGAACATGATGAAGGCTTTTGGTGAAGTGTCTGTCATATCCATAGTTGGTGCTCTGAGAGTGTGGAGGGGTTGAGCCCAAAGTGGGACAAAATAGTTACTGGAATTTCTGGAATAAATTTTGTGATGAGAAACATCTTAAAAATGTCCAAGCACCACTAAATGATCACGTGTGTTCAAAATGGTTAAAAGGGAGCCAATCATATCCAAAGCTTGCCAACTAGCACATTTAAGTGAGTGGAGCTGTCCGGATTGTCTAGTTTTCATCTTGATTCACTTCAACTGCTGTGTTGTTCCTTTGAGCTTAGTGACTTGGCTTCCCCATCATTTGCTAGTGAATTCGGGCACTTGCCCGTGTGCTGCTTTCTGCGTCAGACCTACCTGGATCTAAAGCGTTCTAATCTGTAGGATTACCTGCCTCCAAAGATGAGGTCTGAAGAGAAGGAGGGGGAGCTTGGGTCAGTTGAACCATAAACTCAATCACTTGGATGGAGAATCACATTGCCAGTCTGTCTTGACAAGGAAGCCCTCAGGCATTGGGAGCGGGGTGGTGGTGATGTGCCGTGTGAGAGGGTGGTGGACGTGCTGCGGCGTAGCTTACCTAGGTAGGCAGTCTTCTTCTGGAGGGTGGTTACAGGGCAGTCCTTGTGGGCCAGCAGCAGCTGCTTTAGGTGGGCCACCTCGTTCCGTAGGAGGGTCACCTCATTCTGCAGCCGAGCAGCAAAAGGGGGGGCGGGAGGTAGAGGGGCAGGCACGAGCACACAGTATTTTAGAGACACTAAACGGAACAAAATGCTTTGCAGAAATGATGGAATTACAAACGTTGAAATTCTTGCAAAACAAACTTGTCTAATACATCACACAGATGAAAAAGTCATAGAAAAAAATATCCAAACTCTATTCATGGTAGGCTAAACTACGAGTGTGTGTGTGTGTGTGTGTGTGTGTGTGTGTGTGTGTGTGT
>JAGFZM010000038.1:150838-236711 GCA_017657215.1 Limnothrissa miodon | reverse complement strand
GTGTGTGTGTGTGTGTGTGTGTGTGTGTGTGTGTGTGTGTGTACACAGTAGGGATGGGAAGATTCCCCGATTTGCTCAGTGCATTGGTTTAAAAAGTAAATGATCGGTAACAGAAGCATTGGTTAATTCTTCGGATGAACTCGAGATTTATCTTGTGTAAAATCTCAGCATCGGTAACAACCGATTCATATCTATTAACCTTTTTAACTGATCTAGTGCTGGCCTGTGCATTGGCAAAACCTTTAAAAACGTGATTGACTGATCCAATGCAAACCAATGCAACATGTAAACTGTGCCGTGTCGTGAATAAACATACAAGGAACACAACCGGTTTTCTCATCTGAAGCGGCGACATGACGTTAATGCTACTAAAACACATGGTGAACAAAGTAACAGTATTCCATTCCACACCATAGTAATGGAGAGTAATCTGGACTCTGTTTCCAGATAAATAGCCTATCTTGCTGAAGTTGTTTACTTCTATGTGCGTTCCCCAAACCATGTCGTATGAGTCTTCTTAACTACATTGTTCTTAACTATCGAGACCGTATCCATGTCTCTGGCATGGATGTCAAATCTTCCATGGCAGTAAATAGACTACTGGTACACACGTTTTAAGACAAAAAAAATGGATGATGAATGATAAAAACTTTTAAAGCATAACATACACCTCCATCTACGAGCACTTCAGGAATTGCGCCATAATGTTAAGAGAGAGGTTAAGGTATAACCTAAAAACTACTCAGCGACAAGAATGTTTTGGGAAACGGGCACTGTTGTGTTTAACAATATCTGTACACCTCTTAAACAAGGCTACATACATTAGGCTACATAGTTGTAAATGCCAAAAGCCACCACTCCTTCCAGTTTAGGGAATCGTCCCATTAACCATGATAAAAGTGTGAATCACACTGCGGGCCAAGAAATAAAGAACAAATCCCTCTTGCATTCAATAGTAGCCTATATTATTCTTCTGCATTGCATCGTATCGTATCGCACTGTATCCTATTGTGTTAAATCAAATCACACAGTATCGCCGTAGGTGGGAGAATGGTATTGTTAATTGTTTCATGTGAATCGTTAATGTATCGAATCGTTAGCAGTGCATCGACATGCGTATTGTATCGCTTCAGTTATGAAGATGCACATCCCTAGTGCACACATGTTCACACTGGCTCCACTTACCGACAGAGACACATTCATAGTGGTGAGTTCCTCCGCCTTCTTCTCCAGCGAGTTAACCCACAGCTTGCGCTTCTGCCTGCAGCGGGACGCCGCAGCCCGGTTGCGCTCCAGGAAACGCTGCCGCCGCTCATCGGGGTCATCATCCGCCGCCCGTCGCCTGCGACCCCCAGTGGGCTGAGCTGGAGATACCTAGTGAAACGGAGAGTGGGACAAAAGCGCCATAAACAAGTTGAGCACAATGGACAGATTTCAAAGGGAAGGGCAAGATGGCACTGGCACTGCCGGATCCAGCATCTCTGGCCTCCAGCGACCAGCTACAGACAACCTTGATATGGACTAGTCCACACCATAATCCTCTGATGTAAGAGAGACTGGGACTTGCTGTACCGTGAAGGAGAGCCTTTACGGATCCCGGGTACAGCAAGATGGCAGCCTTCCGCTGCCTAAATCCAGATTCTCTGGCCTCCAGCCACCAGCTACACAGACAACTCTGACATGACTATATATTCACACCATATCTTCTCACATATATGTTAGAGATTGGAACTTGCCCTAGGCAGTTGGGTTAGCACATTGAGTCGTCGGAACTGCCCAAGGTTTCTTCCTTTACCAAAACGAGAACAAACAAAAAATGCTGATGGGGATTTTTTCCTTGCCCCTGTTGCTCATTTGTGCACTTGCTGTTAAACGCGATGCAACATGTCTTGTTGAATGCGCTTACATGACTGATTGATTGTTGATTGTTATATCAACTGACGTCAATGCTCGTATTTTGACTGTCTGTATGTGGCTTAGGCCTTGCTTGGGTGTATTACTGTATTAGCACTTAAGTATTTATTATATTTATTATTTTATGTGAGGATGCACTGACCAGAGACATCTCTCAATTTCATTGTACCTGTGACAATGACAATAAAGGACATTCATTCATTCATTCATTCATTCAATTCACCGAGACCCACGGCAAGCCAAGGTAGCACAGGCAGAATGCCTTCATCTCATGACCCTGTTAGTCTGTCACTTAGTCACTTACACACAGCTGGGCTTTCCTATTTGGCTAGATTCTATATGGTTCACCAGCACAACACTAAACAGCTAGAGTTCAACTGTCTTATGGGCTCTCATTACATTACGTATGTGACATCTGCCCTCTGGCTGGAGCTCATTCAAAGTGTTTACTAGGCAGCGTCACCTGACTTACACATCTGACACAAGCCCATAATTATGTTCCTATATGAAGTCTCCAGACAATACAGTGGCAATGTCAAAGATTAAAGGTAGGGTCTACAATTCTGAAAATCACTTCAGCCTCTGAAACAGATTTGAAAAAAGCATCTCGCCCCCCCAAACCAAATACCTCACCTCAGTGTACAATGATTCGTTCACTAAGAAGGGTACGCGCAGAGGGGGAGGGAGCAGCAGATGCGTCAGAATCCAATCATACTGAACGGTCCGTTCATTATGATTGGATAGTGTTTTTCCTGGATTGTTCTAGAGGCCACAAAAACTTTCAATTTTTGTGTCAAAACTTTTAATTAATTGGTTGCAATGGGGGTAGGGGTGGGCAATATAGACGATATATACCGTATGCAATATGAATTTTGCCAATGATAGAGATTTTGGGTCATATCGCCATACCGTGATAGGCTCATTGCGTTTCCACAACCATGTGAAAAAATGTTGACCTGTAACTTCACCTTATTGATAGTACCTTTTCATTCTTACAACGAAACTGTAAGAGCCTATAAATTGAACAGCTACTGCCTGACACAAATGCAGCTTACCAGTTTACTTCTGTGTGAATTTGAGAGTCCAATATAACCTCCGAACGATGACTAAACAACTGTTGTACATATTGACTTTATGCTATGGTAACCATTAAGAAACTGTTGTGCTGTAAGTTACACACACGTGATATATATCATCTACCGTCTATGGTTCAAAATATATCGCACTATATATATACTAATATATCGGACTATATCGTCCACCCCTAAATGGGGGTGTGAAGAGTATTTCAAGCAATATGTTAAAAAGTGCATGCTCCAAAAATCGTAGACCCTACCTTTAACGCAGAGTACTGGGTACTGAATAGATTTGATTTCAACCCGCAACGTTAATGTGATTCTGATATAGATTAGACAGTGTTTCCCCTAGGATGTCATCGAAGGTGCGGCGGATGAGAGGAAAAAACGCTAAAAGTGCTTAAGTTCCGAGGGTGCGGCGGCAAGGCTTGAAGGTGCGGCGGGCCGCCGCAGTCAAGTGTACATAGGGGAAACCCTGTTAGATTCAATACTTTATTTTCAATATCAGTGTTTTGTATTTTTTATATTTTTTATTTCTTTCTCTTTCTCTCTCTAGCGTCTTAACTTTACACAAGGCATGCCATAAGCAGATAGGCATAAGCAAAGATATTTAAGAGCATTTTATAGGCAACAAAAGTAACTATAAAACTTTGTTATAAAACAAAAAGAAAAAGTACAGCTTTAACAGCTCTTGGTGTGAATGCAGTTAGATATTTTAATTGCTACCATTGTATGAATGGGCAGCAAGTAACAAAACCCTATTAATGTAGCATAGCAGTTAAGGGGGATGTGGCTCCATTAAGACGAAAAACAAATCTCTGTGTGAAGCTGACAGTATTTGTCAGGCAGAGAGGAGAAAAAGAAGACACAGATGCAAAGGTCAGCAGCTGACAACCAAAAAGCAGAAACTGCAGGAGACGTATGCAAAGTTAAAAAAAAAAAACAACAACAAAAAAAATTGGCTAGTTTGTCAAGCTGCAAACTGAAACCATTTTCAGTTGGAGTAAAGGGTGTTAACACTAGTGATTAAGTCTGATCACTCTGATAACATCCTATAATTGACACACATGCCTGCACCTGTTCTTGAAACTCCAGACAGATTGGTCTGTCATTGCCCACACAAGAAAACAAGACTGGATTTCTTTACTATGGCATTTGTACACAGTTACATTTCCCCCCCTCTTGGTTCAATGAAATGCAAGCTCCAGTGTCACTTGCCAACCAGCAGACAAGCAAACAGCCACAATGGATTGCATTCTAAACCCAACAGAGAACCACTTCTCCTAGTATGAGTATGGCTGTGCATTCTAAAGAACAAAATAAAAGCTGCAGCTTCTACACATAAAAATGCATTGCCGTATAACTATTTTCAAGAAACCTAGGTTGAGAAAAGCTGGTTTAGACAACACTGTTGTAGTGGAATGACTATTCTCAAAGTAATGCCACACACCTGTCTTTAGGACAGTCCATGCCATGTTTTAACTGACTGGCCTCTCCGGTGCAAACATCAGTCACACAAGTGTGGTTACAAAAATAACGCAGTTTGGCTTTTTTGGCATGATCAATCCACAAATTTATGAATCGCAGTTGCAATTTTCAAAAAAAAAAAAAACACCTGGGAATGTTGGTCTCCAAAGCAACGGTGTGTGTGTGTGTGTGTTTGTGTGTTACCTGTGGCTGTGCAGGGGACGGGGCGTCTGGTTGCTGAACCAGCAGCTGACTCTGCTCCATCCTCTGGGGCACCATTGGGCTGGAGCCGGTGGACACCCCGCCACAGGCCTGTGCTGTGGCAGTCTGCTGGGACAGGGCAGCCTTCAGCCTCTGCACAATACCACACACACAAACACACACGCACAAAGGTTGAGCAACACACAGGTGGTGTCCAATCCATGCTACAATTTGGTTTGTTTTTTTTGCCAGGGGGGAGCTAGAGTGCTTCAACTAGGGATGTAAAAAACTAAAAATATCCCTGACCAACCACCGAGCCTCATTAGTTGGTTGAAACCAGTTTACCTGTCAGATTGGTTGTCCTAGGGCTAAACTGAAAGCGTTACGGCAGCGTTAAGTCAAGCCTTGAAAATACAATAAGACTTGTTTATTTTTTGGGAATTTTTGCTGCACTGACAAATGTGATGTAGCCCACTAACTGTTGCGGTTTTCACTTTAATACATTGGTAACATAGGCTATCTGGTTTAGCTAACCTGTTTGAAGCTAATTTGCCGTGGCTCATTTAAAAAAACAACAGCTCCGATGAGACGCTGCTTGTTTAGTTTAAGGACACTGTATTGCTAATAATAGGCTAATAAAGCAAGATGTTAATCATCATTAGCCTACCTTATCTGTTACCATTAAAGATCCTGAAATGTAGTAATTTCCAAATCCAAACCCATGTGGAATATTGCCCAATAGACTACAACATGATAATACCAATAAATCCAAGTCATTCTTTTTGGTGAAATGGTCCCATAGGCTAAACTACTTTTCTCGGAACTTTTCTTTCTTTACCAAAACGAGAAAAAAAAAAAATGCTGATAGGGAGTTTTTCCTTGCCCCTGTTGCTCATTTCTGCCCTTGATGTTAAAACGCGATGAGACATGTCTTGTTGAATGCGCTTACATGATTGATTGATTGTTTGATTGTTATATCAACTGGACGTATGTTGACTTTCTGTTTGTGGCTTTAGGCCTTGCTTGGGTGTAATTACTGTATTAGCACTTAAGTATTTATTATATTCTATTTTTTATGTGAGGATGCACTGACCAGAGACATCTCTCAATTTCATTGTACCCGTGACAATGACAATAAAAGGACATTCATTCATTCATTCATTCATTTTCATGCTTCATCATGTGGTCGTCTGCCCTGACATCTCCACTAGCACGCGATTCTGCACTCTACTTTTCGCAAATGTTGTCTCTCCCAATAAGGTTGTGAGCTCGCAAGCACTAAACCCTGTGACCTTGCGCCAGATGTTTTTATTGGTTTATTAAGTACAAACAGGCTAGTTATGTAAAATGAAGTGTGAGGGGTAATTTAGTCTCTCCACACAAAAAGATCTTTGAATGAGATGGGTAATTGTTGTCTTATAGCATTTTGTCTAATTTAGGTATCTCTAATTTAGAGATCACATTCATGGCAGAGACCTCCAATTTAGAGTTCTCTAATTTAGAGATCACATTCACGGCAGAGATCTCCAATTTAGAGTTCTCTAATTTAGAGATCACATTCACGGCAGCTCGCATGCTGGAATAAGACTTGACAGTGGGCTAGATGCTGTGTCTGTCCAACTTCCAAAAAGTCACCTCATCTGTCACCTCATCTGTTTGTGTGAATTGAAACAAACCCACAGAGACCACACTGATCAATGTTTAAACAATTTTGATCGCTTAACATCGATACGGTCAACCGCCGGTTAAACGGTCACGGTTTAACGTCCCTAGCTTCAACCCTGCATTTCATCAAAAAGACGTCCCTAAACCAAAGAACCTAAACTAATGTCACAAGTGAAGTGCAATGTAAACACTCAAAATAATTATGAATTAAGTTTAATTTCGAATAAAGTGGGTGGTTTATTTCGATATTAAAGCGGAATTAACTAATTCCACTGTCATGTAAACTTTATCCGATTCAACTTAATTCCGGTCATTCAGCACATGCTCGCTGCGTTATGTTCTGTCGCAATGATGCACTGAAAGATGCATAAATGGAGCAAATGTTGGGCTAAACTATATTGAATCTGATTTACAGGGGTTAAAGTTTAAAAAAATCCTGAGCCTGAACTTATTTTTTTATAGGATACGTATCTTTGCCCAAGTTTTCTTGGTTATTCGCAAACTCAATATCTTTTAAGATGGTTTTACCGCGTATCATGTAGACTAGGCTTCAGCACTGGTGTCAAACATACCGTATTGCAAGGATCCGCCCTTCTCTGCTTCTGATAGATTTGTAACGTTAGTTAAAGCTGCGTTCTTCTCATATGATTGGTAGGTGAAATAAGTTGCCTCGAAAATATTAAACTGCATGCGCAGGCTCTAAAATATTTTTTCCTCCTCACGGCCACACGCCGGAGATCCGGCATTGTGCCGGGATACTTTAAGCCCTGGATTTAACTATTTTGAATCTATTTAAACCTACCATGAATCATTTTTTCCATGCAAACTCGGGGGAGAATATTTTAAATCCGAACTATTTAAATCCAAATAATTAATTCAGAATGGAGAAAGAAAAAAAACACCATGTAAATGGGGCCAGTGTGTGTCTAAAATAAAGGCAAAGAATATACACATACAAAATGACATTTCGGACATCTAGGAAATTATATCCACTTTCAGGGTTCTGGAATCATCCACTGGAATAACAACAGTTTTTAAATTTCCATACGTGCAAAGAAACCTGAAATGGAAAAGCAGCCTCTCAAAACAGATGGTACCTGAAGTGCTCCTCATTAGGCCACACCAATAAAATTAGTTGGTTCTCGGATTTTTTCAGGAAAAACATGGAGCGAGCGAGCGAAATAAAAATAAAAAAATGTTCTGAAGGTTAATTGGCACATTCACAGTTAATGTTCATCAAAGACATTTACTCATGTGTTAAGGAAAAACTAAATTTGGCCTAATTTATAAACTTAACTTTCACACCTCACAGCACACTTTTTGTCATGCAGGTTTTAGGCAATGTACAAATTCATAATTCTGTCATTCAATGTTATGTAAAGGTTTGACGGTTTGTCATTTATTTAAGAGTTTGTGAATCTGCTGTGGAATTGAGGTATGACATAATGTAGACTACGTCTAGGCTGCTGTAGCCTACGTTCAAACTCATTTTGTCACAGTTCATCACACGGCATTAGAACGTCAAATTCGCATTGATTCACCAGCAATTAGATAGTGACTAAAACTTGATCGTGAAACTTGAACTTGACGTGATCAGCGCAACGGAGATGAATGTTCATCAACGTGCAGTCACGTGAATCTAGAAAAGAGACTATTTTTTTGCATGAGAAAGAGAAGCGTATGTGTGTGCGCGCGCGAGGATGTGAGTGTGTTGGCACATGCTATTCATTTATTGATTGATTGATTTTGATGGCGAAACACTTTGAATGGGTTTTTTTCGCCTCTCAATGACATATCAAACTCACCTCCAGAGTTGAGAGAGACTGCTCTTTTTATTGGTGTGGCCAATGGTTCAATTTTATTGGTGTGGCCTTAGAAACAAATGTAAAATACTGTATGGCTCAGGGGTGGCAAAATATCCAAATGATCAATTCAATGTAATACCATGCCGAGAGTTGATACTAAATCAGATTAGGCAGACTACTATCCAAAAAGGCAGACTCCAGGTTGACTGATTGCCAGTCACTGACTTTGCAGTAGCTCCACCATCTTGCATTCATCTTGACACAATACTGACAAACTGCCACAGCAAACAGGCCAAGGCAGCAGATGATGTCATTTGAAATTATTCATTTTTAACACCCAGAAATTATTTAAAACAGATAATCTGGTAGTAAGCCTGATTAAAAACACCCTTATACCCTAGATGGTTATACATACATACATACATACATCTCATTTTAGGATAACCACACCGCATACCCATCCCTGCAATTTGGTCCATTGTCAAGTTACAATTCACAAACCAAAAAAGGTCAACAGTTATGCCCCAGAACAAAAAAAAAATGACCACAACAAGTCTACAACAAGAGAACAACAAACTGTGATTACAACATTTGTAACCATTTAGGATTCATTATTTGTGGAAAAGAACTAAAAAAGTCTGCAAGCCACAACAAAAACAAAGGCATTACTGCTCTTATAGTTAGTGAAGTCTGCAACTCGGGCTGGCAGCCATACTCTTCCCAGCTGCAATGCATCCTGCTCATTTACACCGAGTTGAGGGCAAGGAGCAGAAATACACAGGAAACAACTGGATCAGTCTCAAGAGTCATCAAGACCTTTTCTCTTGACAATGGTCTTTAAAAAATGTTAGCCATTCTCATGTGAGAGAGAAAGGCTAAATTCAGACAGCTTTATGAAGTGTCTCCAACGACAGAACTATTGTGTTCAACTCTGGTTATGAATAATACTGGCCTGAACACACAGACTGCATGTTGTGCTGCAAGAAGAAAAGAAGACCAACTGCACTGAAAGTACCCTCAAGCCACATCAAACAGCTCCATTAACAGATTAGGTGACATAATGACTTTATACTGGAGCACTTTAGTGCTGGAACACTCACTCATTTTGGTCAAGAAAAGGGCTCTCCATGATGGGCAAGTGAATCCATATTATGCTTTGTGTGCAAGCTTGTTCATAAGTGAGTGAGTGAGTGAGTGACTGACTGACTGACTGACTGAGTGTGTGTGTGTGTGTGTGTGTGTGTGTGTGTGCGCTATGTGCACGTCTCCCCTCACCATCTTGGCCTCAGAGTGAGGGTTGTAGCCTGACGGAGAGGATGAGCCGCTGCTGCTGCCCCCCAGTGGAGGCCCAGGGATGCCAGGAATGTTGGGCACCATCAGAGGTCTGGCCAGCTGCACAAACATCCATACATCATTATTATATACACACGCCAGAGCATTCCACCAACTACTGCAGGAGGTGCCACAGACTGCACAAATCATACAATAATGAGCATCATTGTTCACTGAAGCTAGATTTTTCTATTGCCTTGCCCCAGCACCAGTCTCAGGGTAAATCACATGTACTGTAGTTTAACATGAGCAATGTAAGTATGAAACCTATATAGGATTTTCACTACATTCCCTATAAACCTTGCAGAAAAAAACCATACCTGAATACATCTAGCCCTGGGTTTTGGCTAAAAGTAAAAGCTAAAAGCAGGTTTATGTTACAGCTGACAGACTTATGCATGTTTTTGTTTTGGGAGCTTGTATCTATAGCAACCGTCACAGCAACATGTTTTATGCACCCCTGAGGGAGACCACCTTTTCAAGTCGCTTCCTCAACCACGCCTCCAAAAGAATAACACAAAGAATTGCATTAAAATTAGTATACTAAACAGTTATTAAAGTTATTAAGGCACAATCTTAGGATACACACATTATCTACATATGAATTATCACACAATGACAAGATGGCTTATGCCTTTTAAAACATGCAAGTGTGAATCTGGAGACTCTTGAGCACCCAAATCACAAAAGTGTTTGTAAATGTATGTATAATCATAATGTCAAGATGCAGACATCATGTACACATCGAAGACATCACATCAGGTAAAGACAGTCATGTACCATGACAATAAAATGCTATCAAACGGTGTTCAACTAGACCATGTAGTATGATTTTAAAGGCTGTTGTCAACTAAAAGTGACGATCTTAAATTCTGAGCACCTTGAGTGTCCTTTTCTGCCTCACGCTATCTTAAAATTAGTCCATGATGGTCTACCAACCAGTGCATTGCAGATTAGCAAATGTGGGCCCAGTGGTCTATGATCTTACCAAACAAGAGCCTGTGAGGGAAGATAATACAGAAAGCAACAGTAGCCAGGCTGACCTACTAAATTGTGAAAGACGGCATGACCCTCATCTGCTATCTACCTAAGTGGAGGTGGTCCTTGCAACTGAGAGGAAAAACAGTTTTATTGAGCATGCTACAGGTCTGGAAGGGCTACTTACAGATATTACAGAGGGCATCTGCACAGGGCCAGGCAGCACAGGTACTGTCTGGCCATTGGGAAGCATCATCATGGGATATGGGCCAGTGGGCGAGCTGGACAGAGGAGAGCGAGAGAGCAAAGAGTAAAGAACAAAGCCAACCGACATTTTTGGTTGATTGAGCAGATGGCACAGAGACCCCAGTAGGTCCTATCAGTCTTATCAGGCACAGGCATGAGCTGCTGCTGGCTAAGGGTACATACTGTAATACAAAGGGCAGCCTCACACTAAGGAGGAGTTGTTTGTGGTGCCTGTGGGTGTGTGTATGCATGCGTGCATGTGTGTGGCCACTGGGGAGCTGATCTAATGAACGTGCTGAGGAGAATGCTGTGATGGTGTCCGTACCCCAGCTGGCGGTTGGAGGGCGGCGCCTGTGTGATGACAGAGGTGGGCGAGGGCATGGTGGGCTGCAGCGCGTCGTAGCCCAGGTGCAGGGGCAGCGAGCCCGGACGCACAATGGTGGGGGTCGGAGCCGCACTCACCGGAGGTTTAGGGGGAGTGTCCTACGGAAGCAAAGCACAGGGTTTCAGAAGATTCAGCTTAAACATTTATGTCACGAGACACTGGGGAGGACATCAAATTTCCATGATGGAGTTATATAAATGATCGCATAAAAGCATTTATTCATCTGCTATTCATACACATCAAACAACATTAGTGTTACAGTTATTAGAGCTACCAATGTTGGTATTACAGTGTTGCCGTTTTAACATTACATATAGCTACTTGTTAGTAATTTACATGAGGCAGATATTCAGGTACTGGTTTTGGAACAACATTTTTCAAAACCAAATTCCAAAAAGACCTCAGCCTATAAGGACAACCTAGGTATAAATGTCAATCAATAAATGTCAAATCAATCCTGCTTACTTGAAATGACAAGGCTTTGTGGCAAACTTTTGTGAGCCTAATGTTCAATGTTTACTAATGACATGTGTAACGGATGCCAGCTAGCTTAACTGCATGAGTAGAACATTGATAAATCTCCCCCATCAGCCTAACACACATGCTAGCAAGTAAAACAGGGCACCCTAAGTTTTTAGCTCACGCAAGGCCGTGCTGCTCTCCCAGTGCATGGTGCTGAAAAGGTGCTGGTTCAAAGCCGGGTGTGTGCACGGCTGGACCGCGCAGGACGACGCAGGTTAGACACATGAACAATAAAAGTGGTGTATTGTTAATTTTGAAGTCGCGTACTAAAGGACACTGACAAAATAGGGGCTAGTGTTTAGGTTATATGGGAAGCCTAGAAAGGCCTATTTTTCTGTCATTCTCATTAATATTTCAAAGTACTTGTAACATTACTTTTAAATTCAGCAGAAAATGTATTTTAAAAGAAAATGTTGAATAAAAGTAACAGTAAATTAAACATAAAAGCACACTTTTTCTATAAAATATGTGGTTAAAAAAATGGCAAAAATGGTTCTCAGCTCCTGATCTAAAGGTCTCTTGCAGTGTCCTCTCAAGATGTTCAGTAGAACATTAGATCACCGCACAGATAGATTTCTTGCCTGCTGAACCCATCAAGCTACACGTGCATCTGATTTTCAAGGCACAGCTTGTGGTTTCATGCATATGTACTTTACATCTGGCAATGTCTGAACAGAGAAACACCCTTACTTGCCCTACAGAGATCATGATCAGACTGCTTTTCATTCAGGCTTCTTTAAGCTGACTATGAAACAGCCCTATGAAGGTGCATGCTGAAATGCATGCGTCTAACGTGCCAAAGTAGTTTTTTTTCATTGAAAGTTGAAAGTCATTGAAAGTTTCCTCTGGAGATGTTAACATTTGACTAGTGTCTTTAGAATGTAGTTCTGTTAAAACAACTGAAACACAACATGCACATCTTTCCCAGACTGTGTTGCTCATACCTCTATGTGGGCACAGTATTGAATTGGTTTCATTCGACGATGAAATGCTTTCGGACGTGAGCATGTGGTTGTTTGAATAGGGAAAGGCTGAGGCCATTGCCATGGACTCAAGTCATGCGCATACTTAAAGCGCAGGTTCAACATGTGCCGCAGGTTGAACATGGTTGAACATGTGCTGCTTTCACAGATGCCCATTTTATCACACACGTCATTGCATTGCATCAGAGAATTTGGCACTGTGCAGGTTCGCATCATGATGTCCTAATGTTTACATAATGTCTGCACTGACTATGAACAAGCCCTTACGCAGCATATTCTCAAAGACAGATTTTACAACTCTAATAATCACTTGGTAACTATGCACAGCAAACCACTGAAGCCTGAGGTCTTGTTGACGCTCTGGCCCCATTTCCTGGCCTCACCTTTGGCCTCCCCACTGGCTCCTGGCTGTTGTCTGACCTGCTGGAGATGGACTCAGGGCTGCCTGGTGGAGAGGAGTCAACCTCCACCGGCTCCTCCTCCTTCACCTTCACGTCTGAGGGGGTCTGCAGGCTCATGTCCAGGACCCCCGTGCTGGAAGTGGAGAGCTACACACACACACACACACACACACACACACACGAGCATGAATGAGGGGAAAAAGGAGCCATGAACATTTAAAAGAAAAACAGAAAGTCATCCACATACAAGTCATCTATCTCCATCTAGGGCTTAGCACCAGTGGCTAACTGCCACCACTGCTGTTGTCTGTCAGGATCCTAGCTGAGCTTAAGCAGCTTTATCCACCTCCAGCCCCATTTACTCCCCTTAAACCACCCTCCCTTGCTGTCTCCACAGTCTCTTCCACTCACTCAACACTCACCGGGTTCTTGGCCCGCTTGTCGTCGTCTTCCTGCGCCTTGCGGAACTCCTGCTCGAAGGAGCTGGCCAGTTCATTGAAGAGGCCCACCTCCTCGCAGTTCTTCAGGAACCGTGTGGGAGTCGGTGTCTGGTCTGGGGAGAGGAAAGAAATATATAGATTTGAAAAGATTCAGCCAGTGGGACACACAAGATTTTCTAGCAGGTTCTTTAAAAGCCAAGACTGTTTTTTTTTTTTAGTCAAGTCCAATGCGTGAGAAAATAAAAAGGTGTCATCCAAAGTGGCGTTGTGCTGGGAATACTTTGAGCACGGCAGGTTAAGTTTTTCACTTACTCAGCAGTCTCACCTTAATCCACATCAAAAAGAAAACTTTTAACTTATCCCAGAACAGAACTGATTTGTGCACAAGTTCCAGGCTTTAAAATTTGAAATGTCAGAGGCCTTTGGTTTATGTGTGAGATCTGTGACTGAAACTACTGCTGAATTACCGCTGAATTTTTAATTTTAAGGAAGTTTTCAGCAACCCAGTGTGTAAGAGACAACACATTGTCAAGCAGCCTATACATTTTGAAGTAACTATATTTAACAGTGCCCTCTGCCCCATTAGAAAGGCAAAGAAACAGAAATAGTTTGAATGGTATATGTCATAACAGTTGTGTGGGTAGTAAGATACCTGCTATTATGACAGAGTCCGTCCTGGCTGGGCCAAACTTCAGGGTCATCTCATGCTTGTGCTTATGCACAGCCAAGTGGTCCTCATTGGTGAACCTCTGGAAAAAGAGTGCAAAGATGTATGTAAAAGCATGCAAATGGAAAGAGGTCAGCATATAGACAAACAGAGTCTTTAAGGACGGAGACCATTTAATGTGGACCATTTAACTCCGCTTTGCATGTGGATCATATGCAGGAGCGCGCACGCACGCACACGCACACACACACACAGCTAGTGATCTTTTTTCCTCAGAACCTGAGCCTTGCAGTATGGTGGTGCCGCCCGCCCGTGCTCTTTCTTCTGAGCGGAGCGCGTGTGTTCTCTAGCGTTTGTGTGGGTGCTGTACGCAACAAAAGCCTGTTTGTATGGGGGAGAAAAATAACACGCCCGTGTTTGGGAGATGATCCTGGTGACCTCGCTTCCAGCCTCTGGGCACAGGGGCTTTGACAATGGGCCTGCCTATTCAGCCTGGGCCATCGCGACCACACCCCAGCCTCTATCTCAGTGCTGAAATGGTACCTTGGCTTGGGATCCAAGGCATGTTTGTGTGGTGCATGCGGCAGATAAACAGACACTAACACACCTTCTGGGAAATGCCTGATCGGGGAGTCCTCCAGTAAAGATCACCAGAGTATCAGTATGGTATGGGCATTGCTTATGCAACACATACAAAAAAAAAAAAAAGGAACACGCACTTTGGACATGATAAGCCGTCAGGCCCGTACAGGTCGTTAAACACTCATGTGCCGCTGCCCCATGCCCGCTATTGCGTAAAACAGCCAAGTGAAACGGGGCACGCATTCCTGGAGCACGGCGCAGGTCAAAGCTCTGCATTCGAGAAAACAGGTGTGTCTGTGTGGCTTCAGACTAGCAGTGCACAGCAGCGGCAACAGCAGCTCACAGTCTGCTTCTGGCCGCGTGGAGCCGGAGCGCATTCCTTCCCCCGACTCTGGGCTGGGTGACTCAGCCCACCGTGTGGGAGGAACCGTCAGCGGCTGGCTAGCTGCATAGGCCTCTGCACCCGGCTTTGTCATCTCCACACTCCAACCCCCAACACCAGCCCAGACTATTTCTGGCCCTAGGTCACAGCTACAGCGCAGCCGAGAGGGTGTGAGAGAGAGGGGGGCAGGCAGACAGGCAGACGGGCGAGCAAGCAAGCAAGCAAGCAAGCACACCCAGTGGAAAACACAGTCAAGTGTCAGAGCGCTGTATTTTTAGATGTACCAGCATCACCAGTGCAACAACTGCATGGTGCACGCTCCCCACACCCCTGTACAAGAAGGTTACAGTGTGTCTCAGCGTGCTAGTGGTGTTAGCACTGGTGGGGTAGGGTGTGTGTGTGTGTGTGTGTGTGTGTGTGTATGAACAGTGGAAGAGGTGGTGAAGGACATAAGAGTCACTTAGCAGGAAAGCTGAGAGCTGGACAGTGTGTGTCCCCCGCCAGCTTAGGTCCACTTCAGAGCACAAACAAACCCAACTTGTTTGCACGGCAATGAGACAGAGCAGGAGGTGAAGCTGGGCAATGGAAAGAACAGACTCAAGTTCGGCGTCAGCATTCAAAAAATGTCAAAACGCGGACTTGCATTTGCAGCAGCAAGCCTTAAGGGGCCTCTTTGAGCACCTTTAAAAGAGCAACTGGAAGGGGTGGGGGGTTGTGGGGGAGGGAGATGTGTGAAGATGCTGGGTCAACATGGTATGTTGGAATGGGGGTATTTTGAAGAGGCCTACAAAACAACACTGGCTGCTGTATGCAAAGCTGAGGCAGGGATCACTGTGTAGTGAAAGTTCCGGGCAGGAAAAGTCTTGCAGTGGAGCTGTTGAGAGTGGGAGGCCCAGTGACAGCTGGGTGAAAATGGAATCGGGGGTTTTGCCAGGCCGTGCACTAAAATATCCCATCTGCTGTCGCTCCTCAGCGTCCCCACAAGAAAATCCCCAATATCTACAGCCACCAACAGGTTGCCCCACCGCCAAAGCCTTCCCAAAGACAGCCTCTCAGAATGGTGCATATGCAAGAGCTGCATATCTCTAGCACGACAAAATGTGTGGCTTTGCATGAGGCAGGTCCTATCCTATCGTGCCAACAGCACGTAGCTGATGTCCTGGAGCACAATGTGCGTCACAGATGCAAAGAGGTGTTTGTACACCAACACGGCGACGTTGGCCCTGGAATACATGTTTCCGGCTAAGCCACACCATCAGCAGACGGATCGCCAGCAGAGATGGACCGACCCGCAGCTGTACCTTCTGTCGTTCCTGTCCTGTGTGTGTGTGTGTGTGTGTGTGTGTGTGTGTGTATATATGTGTCCGTCTGTGCGCGCGCATGCACTCTAAGTACCATTGCTCTCCCTCAGGCTTTTTTATGAAGAGCCCGTCCAATTACATAACTGTTGGCATACATAAACGATCTCTCCGATGTGTGTTGAGGTTTTTTGTCCTCTTATTCTCTCCCTCTGCAGAGACAAGAGGCAGAAGAAAAAACATGGCCTAACAACTAGCCCCATCTATTATTCATCCTGGACTCATGTTGCTCTGCTGAATGTTTACAGTTAGCGTCACTAAAGCGCAGGGGACCCAAGAGGCAGAGCAGAGGCCGCGAGCTGGATTGGAAGGCTGCATGGCTGCAAGCAAGGGTGCAGGGTGGGCGGAAAAAATCAACCATTGGCAGGGTGAGGTTACAACTCAGGCTGCCTCCACACACACCGTGTTCTGATCAGTGCAACCGCCACTCAAATCAAATCCGCCTGGTGTGTCTGTGCATCAGAGATTGAGCTCTTCCCTCAGGAGCTCAGGCTTACCATCTGCATCTAGTAGTGTTGCGTAAATGCCTTAAGGCTGCACACATGTCCCGCAGCACAGTAAAAGGGGAGCACTGTGAGAAAGGTTAGAAACCTCACAGGCTTGAAACTCACACAGAAAGCTGGGAGGCAGCTTCTGCTCCGAAACGTGGGGAGTAAACGTACTTAATGGCGAATTAATCCTAGGCTACATGATACCAGCGCTACATGGCATATCACAGCCAAGACTTCTGACACGGTCACAAAGAAGGCGTTCGCGGTTAGTGAGAGAGAAAGAGAGGGGGAGGTTCGACAAAAAAAAACAAAAAAAAAAACAAGCATACGAGTTGAGGCAACAGCAGCGGCCGCATTACTCATGGCCACAGCCTCTGAGTCACTGGCAAGGAGACGTTAGTCGTTACATTTGCTGGGTTTCAAAATAACCCACTCTTAGTGTTGCTCTGACTTCATTTGTGTGTCTGCATGCCTGCCATTCTGTATGTCTGTCTGTCTGTCTATCTCTCTGTTGTCCACCTCCTTCTCTCCTTCCGGAGTAGGACCCTGGACTGGTGTGTATTAAGAAGTGTCAGGTGCTGAGCACTCATGGCAGCTAGCGCCTGCTCATACCACCCTCATCAATCGAGCACATGGCTGCCCTGATGCTGAAGTTGCTAGTTGACAGCACCTACCATTCCTACACATGGTCTACCCAAAACACGCACAAAGAAAATACCTTTAAACATGTGTGCGCACACACACACGTTCATATTTATGACTGACTGAGGGTGAGCAGAGTATATTCCCTGCATTTTCTCACTCACTCACTCACTCACTCACAAACACACTCACACAACATCAGTTTTAGAGACTCTGTGTGAACTTCACCCCCTCTCACTCACACACCCACACTCATTCAGCCACACACACACACGTTTGAAATCCAAGAGCACAGGGCTCAAGAACAAAAGCAAGACTTACCTGTCCACAGCCAGGAGCATTGCACACAAAAGGTCTGTCGTCCCCCATTTTTGCGAAGAGCTTGCAATGTACCTGTGAGAGGGGAGAGGAATAAGACATGTTGCTATGATGTTAGTACTCTTTTCAAAAAAAAAAAAAACACATGTCTGTGGCTGTCCCTCTAAATCCGACAAAGCATGGATGCTACTGGTTGATCCTCAGTCAATGCAGGAAGCGGAGGGTGTTTAAAAATAACACGAGCAGTGAAGAAAAAAAAAACACACACACACAGCTTAAGTTTCCCTGGTGATACTTCCTTCACAGTGGGGGCATCTGGCTGGCCAATGAGGAGCGGTTTCCAGATGAGGAGGGAACAGACATCTGCACAATGACATCCGTCTCTCTCTCTCAATTTGCCCTGCTCTTAGCTCTGTCCCATTCTCTCTCTCTCTCTCTCTCTCTCTCTCCCCCTCTCCCCCGTCCTTCCTCTCCCCCTCTCTCTCTCTCCCTCCCTCTCCATACTCTGGCAGCTCCTCTTTCACATTGTAACCCCTAAATCTCTTAGTGTAAGAACAAAAAAATAACTCAAAGACCTTTTAATGGTGGCCCTGTAGTGTATTCCCTCGGTCTCAGAGTAGCCACATGGGTGGCCCAAACTTCAGCATGGAGGACAACAATGTACCTTCCCCTTTACTATTTTAGGGGAGATCTGAAGAGTACGCCACGCCAAAACAAACTAATGTTTTACAAAGTTTCTGTTACAAACCGTGGCCTAGGTAGTGGCCAGGGGAAATGGGGGTGGGGGCTCCCCTTCATAAATTCAGTTTGTGGGGAAAAACGCCACCAGTGTTCCTGATATATGGCCAGCTACGCCAGGCATTTATACTGTTGATATAAGCCCTCCATTCCGTTGACTAAAACTTTGACAGCCGGGTGTGAATTTGAGGTTGCCTCGCCCACTGCTGCTGCAGCGGGACCTATTAGTGTTCCTACAGCACGCAACAGATTCTTTTATTTATTTGCAGAGCGTCCTCTTTAAACGGTTCCATCCTTGTTAATTTTTTCCATCTGTGCCGGTCTCAGGAACATCACCACATCAGGTGATCTTTAATGGCTATATTTTTCGTAATGCTTATTAAACTTATGGCGAGAACCGGCATCCTCTTAGAGCAACTGCCACTGCTGAGAAGAAACCAAGGAAGTCCCTCTCTGTGCGAACACTGGTGAGCATGGGAAAGTACAGCAGTGCACCGCTCCTCACTCAAGACTCCAGCGCTCAAACATCTTTCCACTGACTGCTTCCGTAAGGGGGAACCATGTTGCTGGCTATACATAAAATCATCCACTCTCATTTAGTCAGCAGTGAGCCCTCCGCCCATCTCCAATCCGCTTCAATGGGAACTTCCACTGATTCACAGCTAACCGAGGCAGCTCGGACAAGACGCACACACACCAAAGTTGCATGAGTAGGCACCAACCAGTTCTACAGCCTCCTCCCCTTTGCACAGGGACACTGAACTGATGTAACCTACAGTTTGTTTATCTGTGAAGATTTTTTTTGTGTGTGCGCGCGCGTCTTTGCTCCCTAAAGAGCAGGCTCAGGAACTCAAGCATTATTTCCTCCAATTCCTCAAAAAAAAAAAAAAAAAAAAAGCTCATTAAAATTAAAACAGGCGGATGGTGAAGAAGCCAACATGAATGTTTCAACACAGCGCTCAAGACCCCTTCCCCATCAGCACCCCCACCTCCACCTCCACCGACCCATCGGAACAGAGTGACATCCAACAACTGTTACGCAATCTGCCTCGGCCGCGCATAATAAATCCACAGGGCGCTCAGCCACCACCTCTCGTTCTCTCGCCCTTCGAGAGCTCGCTTACACCTGGGTGTATGCATGGCCTCTCCACTGACACAGACATATCAAGCAGCCTGCTCTCACTGACCTCCGGGGCTATCAATGTTAACTCAAGAGTTACTCGGACGAGTGGCCTCCACTGGACTGGATGGCGACTTTTGAGGCAGACACAATGTCGACCTGGTTCGGATGTTGAAATGAGCTGTACACCCTGGTTCATTTTCCATTGGCGAAAGGTCTGCCGTTTGTGTGCGTGCGTGTGTGTTGGAATCGTTGCATCTTGTTTGCCTCAGAAAAGGCCTTTCCCTCTTGGCAGAGATCAAAGTGACACACAAGCCAGGCAGCTTGATTCCTTGCAGACCTCACAGACTCCAGCAGCTGAGCCAACAGCTTGGTGCCAAGGCTTTCAAGCTGCTTACAGTCCGCAGAAACTCAATTTAGACAGAGGTGTGCAAGAAGTCCATTTACAAACAGAGAGAGAGAGACAAACATCACAATTACATTCTTGTGGGACTGAGTTCTTAAATGGCCCTACTTTGGCTCAAATGCAGAATCAGATCCAAACTCATTATGCACAGTGGGTTTTTCAAATAGCTTATCAAGTAGAAAGAATCAGCTGGACCCTTACAGCACATCATTTATTACATCTCTAGAAAGTGCTGACAACAAGCAATAGAGGAAGTTTTTTTTAATGGTTTCACTATGTTATGGTTTCACTTGAAATGTTACCCAGGCCTTTTCTATAAAAATAGACCTAGAAAAAAAGAACCATCTCACAAAACAACTTAATTACAACCTCTACCACTGCAAAACAGTGGCCCGTTTCTCATTTCACTCAATCTCAGTGGATATAAAGGCAGCCATTAAACCAAGATTATTCCATCTTCAGCCAATATAACAAATGGAAACCTAAGCCTCTCTCTTTTTCTCCTACCCCAAGATGCAACCTGTTCATGGCAACATCTGTGGCTGCCAAGGCTCTGTGGATTGGGAAGCCCCAGAAGAGGACCTGACGCGTCCTGTAAGTTTACACTGATCTGGAGTTGGTGGGGGTGCAGCAAGGCATGGCCAGTAGCATGGGTCCAGTGGGTGAGGGAGAAGCCAACGCTGGCCCCGTCGTTGGCTTCGACTTGGATTTCTCTTCGTCAGCAGGTGGAGTGGAGCGGGGGCACGGCTATAATCAGCCACTGGCCTGTAGTGTTTGATGCTGCCTGCTAGGAAACTGACTAAACAAACTGTATTAATAGCTCCGGCTGCAGACAGGAATGAAGAATCTGGAGCTTGAGTTGCCAGAGGGTAGGGGAGACCCTTACAAAGAGACAGATGGAGACAGAGAAAGGGGGGAGAACAATGGGAGAAGCGAAAGAAAGACAGGAGAGCTCATTTCTGGGTATTGGGTAGTTCACAGGTAAGTCAGTGTGGGGCTCTTGAGAATGTTGGGAGTCCAGAGGAGATCTAGGCTACGGGGTGTGTGCACACCAACCAGAATGTATTTATGTAACCATACCAAATCAGAGCTTTGGTATATGGAACAAATGAAACCCAATAGCCATGTCTGCATAACTGCAGGGATGTCCACACAAATGCAATGCTGAGCCATTAGACAATAGCACACAATGCAAGGACCTGTGATGCTTTCTGCTGGGGAACTGAACACAATCTGAACCTAAAAGCAATACTTATCAAATCAGATAGTGGCCTGTTGTATTCAATTTACTGAGCTGTACTGACAACCTTTCATCAATCAATTCCGTTACAAAGACATTGACAAAATAGGTGGACATCCTTTCACTGCTTTGCTGATGGCACAACATGACTACAGGCAGTGGGGGAAATGTAGAGTAATGGGGTCCACAAAACTAAGTAGGATGCTATGATTCACATGACCATTACAGCTGAATATGTGGCTTCACATTAATTCGCTGTTGGGCACTTAAACCACATCAACATCCCAGTAACGAAGGTATGTGTACATGTGGCTCATCCTTGCTCTTATCTGAATATATCATAAAATAGCATTCCCTTACCTGCAAGGAATTAGGTAGGATTATTTCTGTTCCAACACATAGAAAATGAAATAACCTTTAGCACACATGGACAAAAAACAGCATTTGAACTTCACTTTCAGTGCAACAAGAACTGAAAATAAGCTCAAAACAACATGACCCACATTTCCATTTAAAATTCGATTCACATACTTGCACATGGTGTTGACAGGTGTGGTATGAGGATGCAGCTCATATGTCTAAGGATAGCCAGCTAATTGCCTTTATTTGCTGATGTTTCAGAAGGATCCTCAAACTGCAAACTCTCTTTGGGACATACTTTGGGAGTTTAAGCACTATGCACCCAGAAAATTCTAGGCTTATTGTGCAGTGATAAGTAAATCAACATGCCACAATCACAATCAGTCACCCAGACTGCTATGAAATGTATGAAAGTGAAAAAGAATTTTCCCGAGGTGACTAAAAATAAACCAACTAACTAACCAACCATGTAATCGAAAACCTCTTATTACAACTCTACGAGCAGCCAAGTTGAAGTTTTCAATTCAAACATCTAGAAAATTGACATTGGTATGCAATTAAAAGACGTTGTCTATTCCAGCTTTTTCCCTTCATGAGAACCTTAGATAGTAATGCGGCCTCATTTGCTTGCGTTGCCCCACAACATCTTGCTAAGATTTCACCAAAACTCTCATGAAACGTCATCTAGTTCAACAGCTCAAGCCATGTCAAACTACCCTCATACCAGTAACTCGATTCCTGCACGTTTTGTAATGATAAAAGACCACACGCGTAAACTGTGAATACGAGGAAAAAAAAATAAATAAATAAAAAATATATATATATATATATATATATATATATATATATATATATATATATAAATCCAGAATTAGCCAAGGACATATCTTTCCTTAACAGAACTTAACTTATAAACGATAGCTGCAATATAGAAAGTATACGTCTGGCTGGCTAGCTTATTATCATTTGGGCGGCGACACCCTGTTCTTAATTATTTAGCTTCTATAATGAACACACAGAGCAGCTTAACGTCAAAGAAGACTTTCAAGAATGCATTCAAATACTTTTTGAACGATCGAACATTGGTAAAGAGAACTAGTTACCCTGGGCAAACTAATGTTGAGTTGTTAGCTGGCCAACTAGCCAGCCATGGTGCTATGCTATCTTGCTAGCTACGTTATGCGCACGCCAGGTTAAAACCCCACCTTTTCCCGCATGTGCCAGCCCTCAGCCTTGAAGCATTGGCTATAGGAACGTCAATCATCCACATGTATTTTATGAATCGCTAACAGCGCTGTCCATCGACTTGACTAGATGATCGTAATAGGTTGACGAGAGACCCACTCAAAACCTGGAATTCACCACTTTCTTTCAGGCCAGGGACTTCCAGCAAGCAGGCCGCTAGCTAGTAAAGCTGTGCTGGCAAAAAAGTATGCTGCGCCCACATATCAAACTCGTTCGTCAAACAGTCTACCACGACAAATGCACGTCATGACACTTTTATCGAATATGATTCAAAGGTGACCCTGATTTCACCGTAATAATTCAGAACATCCTAAAAAAACAACACGACTCGTTTGTGAAAAACGTTAGCGTTCAGATTAGCTAGCGATACAAACTTGTTAGCTAGCAGTCTGTGCGTAGATTTAGCTCATGTTAGCTACTACTGCAGTTTAGTGGAGGGACAAGTCGACTTCTGCTAACAAATATCACTACTTCTAACTAAATCAGATAAATGTGTAATGTTATAAGTAGCACATTTTAATCTTTATTAATTAAGGATTATAAAATGAACAGTGGTAGAATGTTTACAAACTCACCTCAGCGCCCCTCTCTCTCCCTCTCTCCTCTCTTCTCCCTTGGAATCTGACACTCCCCTCCTACGCAAAGCATCGCGAGAGGCAACGTCAGTCGACATCAATCGGTCTCCTTCAAGGCGGGATGATGGTGTGAAATTTCATATACAGAAGTGGAAGTCAAGTGTTGCTACTTGGAAGTAGGCGGTGGTAGATAGCACAAAATGTCACCTGCACTAAGACTAGCCACACTCCTTACTCTTACTCGATGTCTGGCCAGTCTGAATCTGAATCTGAATCTGGTCATCTGATTTTTTTTGTAAACACATCCAACATGCACACAACTGATTTTGTTAGAAGGACAACAATTTCTTCCTCTGCTTCTATGACTTTTCTCCCTAAATTTCCCGTGGAATCGATAGTCTAAATGCTTATTTCATCTGAATGAATATAATGGAATTATTTCTTAAATTCCAGAACAGGCCTAGGCTATGCACCTGTTCAAAGTTACAGTGTTAAAACTGGATCAAAGTGTATGTTAGAAGTTTTAGGATAGGAACAAAAAAAATGGATATACATACTTATAGAACATTTAGTGAGTTTATCTCACAGTACTCCATCTTGCTGCAACTATTGTGATTTGTACTCTATATATAATAGAGTTTGTTTCAAAGCATGTTCAGTTGTAACAAGGACACACCAACTATTTAAATACAAACACTTACAGCAAATTATTACAGGATAAAAAGTAACAGTAGCATTAGGATGTTAAGTGATATAACTGATTAATTTACATTTACATTAATGCATTTAGCAGATACCTGTCTGAAGCCACTTACAAAGCAGATTGAACATTTAAGCTTTAGCAGTATTTAAAAAATGATTCTGAAGTTAAGAAATAAGTAATCAGTCCCCACTGTCATAAAACACTATCTATCACTGAAAGTTAGCTGAGTGAACATCTAACC
The DNA here is from genome assembly GCA_017657215.1 of Limnothrissa miodon. Taxonomy (NCBI): domain Eukaryota; kingdom Metazoa; phylum Chordata; class Actinopteri; order Clupeiformes; family Clupeidae; genus Limnothrissa; species Limnothrissa miodon. Next base: position 212,228 of record JAGFZM010000038.1, on the reverse strand, counting down.
TACACACACAACCAATCCCATTACATTTATTGAATGGATGGACAGTAGGGCATTCCTTATTACAGTTGACTTACATTGTGTTTTTGTTATGACATTGATTCTGCATGTTTTTGTGACAGCTTTAAATGTTATGCACAGAGGAAAATGTGTGCAGCACTAGCATTTGTGCAGCAACAACAGGGGAATTCATAGTTCGGCTTTAGTTTCCTTCCTCAGGTCCTGACTACTTTTTCTTTCCTGGGAAAGGAATGTCCTGTGATTTAGATGCCAGTTTGGGCCATACACATAAACCATATATAAATCACTAAACAAAGGGCCTCACAAATTAAATGCTCAAACATGTAGTAAAACATGTAGCAAAAATGTAATTGACAATGTTATAGCTAAATGTGATCAAATAGTAAAATGAGTTGCTAACATTTCCCACCTATTTTAGAAGCTTCTCAGCAGTTGGCTTCTTTGTAGCATGTAGTAGTTAGTTCTGAAAGCCAAGCTAGCCGTAGCTTTGTTTAGTCTGGACATACAACACAGATCAATAAAAAAAAATAAAAAAAATAAAAAAAAAATCTCAACCTTATTAAGGTGAATCCTTGTACTTGGATATATATATAACCTAAAAAGAATTTGAGACACTTTGAGGGTTGTTTACACTGTGGGGCTCTTGAGAATGTTGGGAGTCCAGAGATCTAGGCTACATACAGGGTGTGTACACCCACACGTAAATGTAACCAAACCAAATCTGAGCTTTGGTTGAACAAATGAAACCCAATACCCATTTCTGCATAAATGTAGAGATAGAGATGTCCACACAAATGCCATGTTGAGCCATTAGATACACAATGCAAGGAAGGACCAGTGACACCTTCAGCTGGGCAACTGTATACAATCTGGACCTGAAAACATTACTTATCAAAACAGATAGGGGCCTCTTGTATTAATTGAACTGTGCTGTACTGACAACCTTTCATCAGTAACTTTCGTCACAAAGACATTGACAAAACAGGTGGACATACTTTCACCTCAAGTAAAACCTTGTTTATGGCACAATAGGCCTACAGGCAGTGGGTCCACAGAAACTGAGGATGTGTGAGCGATCCCAAAGAAAGGTGAAGCACCTGAGTGTGTGTGGGGGGGGGGGGGGTCATGTGGTAAAGGTACAGCTTGTGGTGTGAATGAATGACTCCAGTCCATGGGCACACATTGTTAGGGTGGGGGGAGGTGTGACAGACTACAGTCACCGTGATGGAGTATACACAGTTGAGGCTGGCTCTTGGGTGCTCTCTAGCTCCTCAGAGACCTGGGTAGGGGTTGCTGCTCTCTCCTAGCCTGGGCCCGCCCATACTTCCTGTGACGCTACATTCAATTTCGCGAGCAAGTCAGTCTGGCCAGGCTGCCATTTTAGAGGAATTATTTTTCCCAAATCTGTGGGCATCAATGAGAAACGAGCTTAGGCATATGTCATCGGAATGAATGGTCTGATTGGTTGTAGATTCGTCAAGTAGTATACGGAGGCATCTGATGGACGCAGGTTAAGCCCGCCTCCCAGAAGACGTTTAGAAATGTAGGATGGCCAGACTAAGCTCCCATGAGCTTTGTCGCGCAAGCCAGGCTAGCTCTCTCCCCCAATAACACAACAAGCAAAACACAGATGGCACTAGATAAAATTAATAACAAGCAGAGATACTTTAGACAAACTAAAACACAAACTAGTCGTTATCCCCCCAGCACTGGATATATTAGGTAACTGTTGTAGGACAGAGACATCTGCTGGACCAAGCCAGGTAGTGAGCATTAACTGGACAAAGCCATGAATGACATTTTTTCTACAACACCAATACAGTTGTAACTAAGCCATAACAAACTTACACTAAAACTAGTACAGTGGAAGAAAAACAGCTGACTATAATTTTGCTATGGTTAAGAAAAAAGACAACACAAGTACATTGATTATGACAAGTGAAAAGACGTTTACTCTCAGTATAACAAAAGAAGAATGCACTTTTTGGTTGACTGTACATTAACTTATTTCTTCCTAGATTAATTTTTCCATTAAGTAATTTTGTATGCTTGATTTAAGTTCTTGTACAAACATAACTTGTCTAAAGTTACTGCAGATGAAGAAATGGCAAAGAAACAAAAAAGCAACTGAGAATATATTAAGCCTAATGCTAAAGATGAAGCTACATTTCTGACAGTTTAGAGTATTTAAGATTATTCTCAAAATTAAGATTATTCTGAAAATTAAACCATGCCCGTCTTCAAATGTCACATCCATACATTTAAGATTTTCAATTGACTGAACTGCTTGTGAACACAGTAAATGAAAAGTCAGAATATCTGTTTAAGAGAACATTTGATTACATTGTGACATTGTTATTGTTATTCCTATAAGCACCAAAGGAAACAAAAAATCATTAACATTACTAAAATATGTTGTTTACGGATTTCAATTAAAAAGACACCACATGCTTAAGGGATACCTGAACAAAAAAACAAAATCATCTTTCATGATCTGTGTGTGTGTGTACATACACTGTGACATGTATACATATACTGTATATATACATACACACACACACACACAAATTAAATTGTTTACATACATGAATTACATGCATTCGCAATATTTACTTTAAGTGCTGTTCCATACCCTTCAAAATCTATCTACAAAGTTCTATGTAAATCAGTTAACAAATGGCTGTCCTTTCACTAAAAAAAATGCATACCATTAAATTAATATAAAAGGCAGAATTACATATTAAGATTGTGACAATAGAGTTGGAAGCACTTGACTGTCACTCACCTTGCTGACGCATACAACAGCTGACTAGACACAGACACTTGCCGTCACTCTATATCGACAAAAATGAACAAACTTTTTTCAGTATAGAGCAAATACAACCAAAGACTCCGTTCCACTGCACTATCAGCAGTCTCTCCCTACCCGCTACACTGCTTTTCCTGCAGGAGCCTCTGGGCTGTCAGTCCCTAAGCAGCACATATTCTTTAACAGACTCAGGGAGTGGGAGCTGCTTGACAGCTGTGGGAAGGTACTGTACACCCAGACTTTGACGGACAGCGCAGCGAGCGAGGGCACGCAAGCTGGGTGGCTGGGACACCATGCTGGTGAGGCGTGCCAGCAGCTGAGGATCCTTGCTGAGCTCGCGGGGCAGGGAGCCATCGGCACGGCGGATCTGGAAAAGGCCTGCAGCCCGGCACAGCAGCTCCAGACACTCCTCCTCCTGCTCTGTGCCCAGGCCACGCGCCAGTAGGGCTACCAGCCGCGAAATGGGAGTCTGGCCCTTCAGGTTGGTAACGTGCACCTGGGCACCATACTCCAACAGCACACGGACACTCTCCAGGTTGCCCTTCATGGCGGCCCAGCTGAGCGGCGTGTCGCTGTTGTAGTCACGGGCATTGGGGCAGGCACCGCTCTCCAGCAGGGCCCGCACACACTCTGGGTTGTCCTTGAAGGCAGCCCAGTGCAGGGGTGTATCCTTGTTGCCATCCAGTGCATTGGGCTGAGCACCATACTCTAACAGTAGCTCCACGCAGCTCTCATCCTTCTCAGCAGCATAATGCAGTGCAGTGCGGTTGTACCCATCCAGGGCATTTACCTGGAGGCAAATTCACAGTTAGGCTATAGGTTCAAAGATAGAATAATAAATTAAAGTAACTCAACACACTTGACATTGGTGCAATCTAGTAGCATACCTCAGCTCCCTTCTCCAACAACAGCTCAACACAGTCGGCATCGGCCACCATACAGGCACAATGAAGTGGCTTCAGAGTACCATGCATTCGATTAACATCAGCACCCTACAAGGCAAGAAACCAAAGAAATTAATTTTTAGTTTAATGTACATATTGTTGCAGGGTTAGAAGTGACAAGTGTACCTTGCGTATGAGGTCTTCAACGTTGTCATGGGGGAATGACCGGATGGCCGCAATGGTGCGTATTAGGCGCTCAGACAAGGAATATTTACTTTGAATGCTTTGCATGATGTACCACATAGTTGAGCTCATTTGGACAGGAAGTACATCTCACCCCGGTGGGGTGACTTCACACCACTCCACAAACGAGCTGTGACAGAATTGAAAAGTAAAAATGACCAGAAAGAATAATTGTGAAATCATTCTAATTATACTCAGTTATATAATACATTAAGTATAGAACATAGATCACAAATTAAGTGTCATGAGCCAGGTTTTCATGACAATTAAGGCCTACGGGAAATTTTTCATTTACGACAACATATAGTGTAGAGCAGATACACTTGTTCTGACAAACGTTTAATCACATCTGCAGTGATAATCGGTAAGGATTCTACAGATAGTGATATTTGTAAATGTATAAAACCTGGATTCGATGAGGACCATTAACGACTATTATACTGGCGTCGAATGCACTAAGGACTGTATGATGGATGATTTACAAAATTATATCGCTAATATAACAAACGTTTTTTAGCCAGTCTGCCGACTATAAAACCAACCGCGCCAGAACTCTCTGTGCAGCGCATTTGTAATGTGAAACATTAATCGTCCTAGGCGAAGCATCCGAACATAATATGCGGACTGTCAAATCCTATCACGTGAAGCTAGCTAACGTAAATGACTGAAATACGAAACAGTTGTGTTGGCTAGGTACCATGCTAACTACAGTCATGCTAGCTAAGTGTTTAATCTTATACATTACATCGTCACATGGGCAACTCAGTGAACTAAGCTTTAAGAAATAAAAAAAGAAGAAGAAGAAGAAGAGAGTTCGAACACCTATGCTGTCATGATGGCAATCAGCTCAACACTGCACTTAAGTTACAGACATGTTTACTACAGTAAGGTTAGCTGACGAGGTAACTTAACGTTAGAATGCTTAGCAAGCGAGTGGCTAGCTTGGCTACACCTCGGGGACTAATATCGATTTGTAATAGAAAATAGAATTGCATCGTTTCTTGCATAAAACATTACATTGTTAAAAATGCTTCCTCTGTGAATAACGAACCTTCACGTCTTCACCGAAGCAAACCAGTCAGCTGAGCTAGCTAGATAACGATGGCCGCAACACTTCGTCTGCTCAAAACATAGCGACGCCATACACATCACGTCATCACGACGATTACACGCCACCGTGTATTCGTCAAAACATACCCGAGACCCCAAAAATTGACTCTTCAAACCTTTCATAATTGCTCAGCCTAGAGTTGTGCTTGAAGCCCAAACGTACTGGCTAATAATGTTACCACATGTCAGGGCAAGCATTCCTCACATACCTTTTACTCATCTCCAAATATAGTCCTCACTTGACTGTGAAAATGCCATGTATGGTTTTAAATCCACTCGACTACGCGAATTGCAGAACACTTTAACATACACTTTTGAGACAAATCAACGTTTCCGGTAGCTAGAATTCAGTAAACAACTACAAAATGTGCTTAGTTGTCTTGCTATAGTAGGTATTCTTTCTCATTCTGAAAATCCTTCAAAAAGACCCTTCATTTCCAAGTTTCCAGGCTCTGGTGGATAACGAAATTATGGTTGGCACCAACTGAGGGCAGTAAAGCTAGTAGTTTTTTTTGAATGGTGCACTGCCAAGAGCTAGAAAATAAATGCATTGAATTTACATCCATAAATACCATGGCATAGGTGGTGTTATCACCCTTGTTATGCCTCTTATTATAAGCCTAAAATGGCCATAACAAAGTGAACAGAATAAAGATTCAACAAGTAGATATCCCCTCAAAATTTTCCCAACTGGTTACTTACATTAAGGGTGAAATTATTGAAGATGAGCCATTATCCAGCGTGCAATAATTAGCATACATTTTAGTGCAGCTCCATCAACCAAACTTTGGTGAAAATTCTGGCAAATATGAAAACGAATGTTAATGTGGACAATTTTCGATGTGCACAACATATCCATTGCAAATGAATGCATTTTAATCCAATACAGCACTATTCATTGGTGATGGGGTGGAAAAAGTTAGTACATCTAGTGTGCAAGATTCTAGAAAAGGCATTGGGAAGGCTGTCCTACTTAAAGCTGTTCTATGAGATTCTGCAGCAATTTAGCATGATTTTATTTTCTTCTTAAATCATAGGCATCCCATATATGGGACGGTGTTGAGGATTACAGCCAGTGTTGTCTTTCGAGACAGGTTTCCCTCACAAAGTACCTGTAATAAAAGTCAGGCATTTGGCTTGTAAGGAACATAATAATGCTGATAAAATGCAGAAATATAAATGTGATCACATTTTCTAACTACATCTTGCCAAAAAAAAAAACGTGACTTTGAATAGACAGCCTAATTTTGGGGATCTGGATGAAGCCAGGACCATATTGCACATTGACCTCTCAAAGTTCTGGGTGAAAACACAACTAATACTCCCACTGCAAACACACCCTTGTCATGTAAGCTGTTGGTTTGTGCTGGCTATCATTTTAAAAAAAAAACACAACAACAAAAAAAAAAAACACTTATTAAATGATAGTTGAGTGATGTCAAATAAAAATCAGTGGAAAGCATGGAACACAACTGGCATAATTAGACACTTTAAATTAAACATTTAGCAATATACCACAGGGGAAAAGATGACAAGACACCCACTACAAAAAACACGAGTTTGTACTCTAAGGCCAAAACAAAATAATTTATTTTCTTTTTGTGACATTTTATTCAGACAGCTAGAATTTAGTGTCTCAAACACTTCAATCCATTGCTATATATTCTTCCCTTTGCCACCCCACCCCTAAATCAAGAAAACAGAAATAACCCAAACATAAGAAAATGCTATTCCTGTAGATTTTTGCAAGCCTGTCAACATCAACATCATTATGCTTCTAAAATGATTTCACATTACATGACAGTAAGATTTAAACAAGTTAGTGCATTTTATTTTATTACACTAAACCACTAGCTGCTCATATTCATTAATGGAAACAAACAAACAAAAAAAAAATAATCCCCAGTGATTTGTTACTCATGTACTGCATTACTAACCCCCTAGTCAATGCATCAAGTATTCGCATCTGAAATCTCAATCAATATACAAATGTTAGATGTGTGGCTCTCACCCAGTGCCATTTCTCTCAACATACAGGGAAATGGGCCTATGAGGATTGAGTGTGCATGGGGAAAGGAAAAGGGTGAAGCATCGCACAGTAGGATTAAAATAAATAATTAAAAGAAAATAATAGTAGTAGTAATAATAATAATGCAATACTTAAAAAACAAAATCCAACTGCAATACTGGTTTTCAAAACAGACTAGATTTTCCAAGATGAAACCGCACCAATTCCAATCACAAAAAAAAATAAATAATAGAAATAAAATAAAAAAAATTAAGTGTGCGGCGGCTACACGTCAGTGTTCCTAAAGCATGTTTGCTGAAGTTAAGGTCATACTTACCGGTCTCAAGGTCCCACCCCCATGCCACCACTCTTTGATAGGGGGAAAGAGCCAATAGACACAAGTAACATCTTCCCATTACGCTGGTAAAGTTCATTGCTCTAAAGCCAAAATCATAACACCTTAAGAATACATTGGCCCGCTGGTTGCTTGAAACTTTACAACTCTCACCAACATTCAACATAGTAAGCTATGGAGTGTAGGCAGCTGGCACATCATATGAGTGTCAGACATAGGCAAGTGTCAACCATTTAAATGCTGTGGTAACAATGATTAGCACTTTTTCATTAAAAGTTTTTGATACATTCCGCATGAGGATATTTCTAATGTTACATAAATGATGACGAAGGGGGTCAGTGTCCACACTGCTTTTGAAACCATCAGTCATTGTTGACCACTTAATATGACAGGTCCAAAAACCCTACTACCATGGAAGCTCAACAGAATTGCAAAACCTTGTACCTTCTTACATTAGCACACCCACTGATCTAGCGTCAGCTCGCCAAAAACAAAGCACATTCTAAATCCCACCCATGATCTCAAGGGCACAGACATGCCTCTGGAATACCACACCATCCCTGGGTGGTGGTGCCACCACCATATACCAAATCTAGCTGTCAAGGAAATACAGTGGACTGACATTTTGGGAAACGGTTTTGGACAACGGAGTAGTGATTTTACACTAATCACGGAAGGACCGATTCTTCATAGAACCCAATCCTGGGACAACATTCATCAAAAACCTACAACATAACAGAGCAAAGTGGAAATATGTTACATGTTACCACCTTTAGCAATCCTAATCCTTCTATTAGACAGCAGACAAAAAGGGCCTTTGAGTAAGCAAAAAAAAAAAAAAAAAAAGTAAAAGATCACACATGCGCTAATCAGATTTGCAGAGACCACACTTGACCTATTATTCTGTACAATCACAACTGCGCCGTTAAATCAAACAATGACAATTTCCATGTATAGATCAACCCTGAATGTTCCATGTTGATGTCGAATACACAAGATGGAACAAAAAGGAAAACAAAAAAGGATATTTAAACCAACTCTTCCCCCTTTGCTTTAGACACATCCCACTGAGAACACCATGTTGTAAACATATAGAACCAGACTGATTATCAATATATATGAGCACATGGTACAAAATCAGTTCAAGGGGTGGGGTGGGATCTATGCACATCTAACACATCTGAGATGACAAAGTATAACCGACTGTAACCGGCTCTGATCTGTGATGCATCAAGGGTCAGGGTCAAGGGTCATGCTTGATTAAAATCAGATTGCAGCTTTAAAAATAAGAGAAAAATAGATAAATCACCCTTCTGTGAACCAGTGACAGGTCAGCATTATTGGCAAGCATTGACATTGTAAAGAGTTTTGAGAAAACTGACAAGGCTTTAGAATCCTCTAATCTTATTTTGCAATATTTAGTACAATGTAAGGTTTGCTAGCTATCCAATACCATGTCACTGATTCTGAAAGCATACAGAATTAATCGATAGCAATATCACGCAATGTATTGAAAACAACAACAAAAAAAAAATAATAATAGAAGACCATCAACAGTTAGGTATTACTGTTGCTCCTAAACTTGTTTTCTAAACAATTCATTCTCAACCAAAAAAACATATCCTATATAAGACCTAAGCCCAAGATGATGCAACACTACTGAAAATCACATCCTTTCACACAATTTCAAGGTTCATATACACTGACTGCAAAAAGTCACTCCCACTCCCAGTGTCCTGCAATTTGCAAATAAGCTTTAAAAAAAATTAAAGAAAGAAAAGGATTGAATGAATCATTGCATGTTAAAGTGATATCTTTGTATAGGTACATGACATTTATATATGCCTGTTCCTTTCTTCTTAGTGCATAAGTTCATTGCAGACCACCGTCATTCATTTAGACAGTGATGGGCTTCTTCACTGCCCAAGGCTCCTTTCTCTAGGCCAAATATGAGGCAAGAGAGAGTGACCAAACTTTTGGGGGGGCCAAAGGAGGTGGGGGGGGGGGGGGGGGGGGGGGGGGGGGGGTAGGGATCACTTAGATTTACATTCTTAAGGGGGACATTTTCAATGTTACAAGCTTAAACAAGGGATCTTTTTTTCCTATTGGATCACTCCCTTTCATTTGCCCTGCTTTACGATTGGTTTTGATGCCCATTTTTCCTGATGTCCCAGTCTGCAGTCATTTCGAGAGACTTTCCTCTAGACATGCCCCAGGCAGGAGAGGTGGCTACCATTTAGGTTGTTGCTTTTATATATCTTATTTCATCTCTTGTTTTTTTATATATATATAATTATATATATATTTATTTATATATTTTATATATGCGTGTATATATTCATACATTTGTACTGGATTCATTTGTTTTCTCTTTAGTCTCTTTAGTTTACTTTGGCGATATGGGAGGGATGTTCTGCTCTTTGCCTGTATGTCTGGGCCCTCCTTGGGGGGAGTTACGGCGGCCAAAGGGGGGGCGCCGCTGCTGCTCGCGGGCCTTGAGGCCGCCTGTGCCGGCCCTGGGAGGGCCGTTGTTGCGGTAATATCCCTGGCTGTCGCGGGGGGGTCGGCCCTCACGGCCCTTGCACTCAGCACCGCGCTCCAGGGGCCGCTCTGCCTTGTCTGAGGGGTTGTGGGGCCCGCCGGCCGGCTCCTCGCTCTTGTTGACGCGGAGCTCACGCAGGGGTTGGGAGGCCGGAGGGGTGGTGGCGGCGGCGGTGGTGGAGGAGGAGGCGGGGGCTGGCGTGGGTGGGGGATCCTTAGGGGGGCGCTGGCACACCTCAGCATAACTCAGCTTGCGGGGCTCCTGATGAAGGGAGAGACAAAGACGGAGGGCGGGGGTGGATCAACACACTTCACACCAAAGCACAAGTCATCAAAAGATAAAACTCATCAAATGCTCAGAGACCCATTTCTTTGACTGCTGCCGAGGCCTTCAGATCTCATAATCTTACCGCTCATTGGGTCTGGACAAGGGAAGGATCGGGACTTAAATGGGGACAGAGCAGGGTGATGGGAAGAGGGAAAGGTTGAGAAAACAGACGAGAGAGAAAGAGAGACAGACATAAAAGCCCCTCACCTCCCCCATCCAGGGGGCCCTCTATGCGCATCAGTTTCTCATCACCAGGCCTGACGATGTCACTGAACAGCAGTCCTTTATCTTTCAGGACGGCCCACACAGTTCAGCATCAAGTGGCTGTCAGCCACAAGACAATCAAGTTGACACGATTACAGTGTAAATACTGACAGGTGGGATAAGGCTGCATGTTTAGTGTGTGTGTGGTCTCACCATGGCGGGGGTAGTGATTGTGGCGCTGGAGGGAGCTGGGCTGGCCTGAGGGGTCGTCATGGCGGCTGCGCTAGGCTGAGGCTTGGCACCAGCTGCTACCTGCATGGGAGAGGGAGCGGGGGCTGATGCCGTGGCTGGAGCAGCAGCAGCAGCAGGGGTGGGGGCAGAGGAGGGTGCCGACATCTCTTTCTGACTGGGGAGCTCCGGCTTCTCCTGTTTCTTCTCCTGGTGGCTCGCGCTGCTGTGAGAGGAGAAGTAGTGGGGATTGAGGAGAGGGGAGGACAATGAGAAACCTGAGCACTGCTGACAGAGACAGGTGGAAGTGTTTCAGCAGGAGGGCCACTTCAACTCCTGCTCCTTTTGTCCTTTGTCAGAGGAACAAAGGCCTTAGCACCCCTCCACCCCCTCCTCACTACCCTCACACTCACACCACACCACACCCACACACAGGGCCCTTTTGGTGGCTTTGTACCTGGCTGTGGTAGACTCCAAGGTGTGAGAAGTGGTTTTGCTTGCAGGCTGGGTGGGCCTGATGGTGCTGACGGCGTCCTCTGGGGCTGGGGGATGACTTGGGCCTCCATCTTTGCCGGCATCCGATTGCTGCTGCTGCTGCTGTTGCTGTAACACACACCCACATATTTACTACTTCATGACTGAGACACCATCACCATCTCTGTCAATTCCATTCCTATAAAGGACAGGAGAATAATCTGGCAAACAGAAACCACCCCACACACACTTAAACCAAATGTCTGTTGGTAAAAGCAGAGCGTTGTGTGGATGGCGCACACATGCTGTACTGACCTTGTCTCTGTTGAGGCCGCGGACCACGTCAGACATGCGGTTCTCCAGCACAGGCTCCCCCTGCGTGCTCACCACGCAGCCCGGCAGAGGGGGGAAGTTGGAGGCAGCCAGGTCAAACTTGGGCTGAGGGACCTTGACCTCCTGGAGAGGAACTGGCCGCTGTGAGGGGGTGGTGGTAGAGCAAAAGGCCACATTACCTCAACAGAAACTTGCATGCAACCATACTTATCTAGTCTAAACAAGAGAAACGGACTAAAACAGAAGAGACACACAGTGTGTGCGTGTGTGCGTGCGCTTGTCCACTTACTGTGGTGCGCTCATCCTCTCTCCTCCTGCGATTTCCTCTGTATGTACTCCGTCTGGAAACCAAGTGGTAGACAGTCAGACATGCTCCAGCAACTACAACAAGTTTGTTCAGCCCAAATGCCTCCATGTGCACGTCTGCCTGTGGCCTTCAGATCTCATAATCTTACCGGTCATTGGGTCTGGACATGAGGAGCATCGGGACCTCTCCGGGGACAGATGTGAGGAAAGAGTAGAGAAGGAGTGGCAGAGAGAGAGAGAGAGGGGGTAGGAACAGGGGAGGAAGAGGAGTAGAGAGAAGAACCAGCAGAGGCCCTTCAGTCCCCCATGCCCAGGGGGCCCTCTATGCGCTTGAGTTTCTCTTCACCAGGCCTGCCGCTGTCAAAGCTGCCTCTGGGCAACTCAACACCTTTAGAGATATTCCCTGCCAGATAAGCCTGCACTAGAGCTGCTAGATAAGCAGCCACGGCGCTGCACCCCAAGGTGACTTGAAAGTGGTTTTAAACAAAGACACGCTGCAACCCCACTGACCTTCCACGGTTGGCCATGCCTGTGTCGTCAGTGGGCTCAGACGCGGTCAGGTGGGTGAAGGAGGGACTGAGCTCGGCGGTGCCCAGGGTGGTGCCAGAAGGGGGCTGGGGGCTGCGCAGGCCTATAAGCCCATCCACCAGCGGCACGGGAGCCACAGGAGAAGGGGCGCCATCGCTGGCCCGCGACTGAGGCTTCATGTGGTTCCTGTGGGAATGGAAACACAACGGAGTTAGGATAAACGGATGCAGGCGCAAAAAGTAGAAGTCAGAAACGGGTGGCAAGATGGGGGTGTGTGGATATACATTCTGCTCTGACTTCTTATTCGCTAGGCAATCTCAAAAATGGGCTGCATGCAACAATGGAAAAAAAAATAAATAAAATGAAATTTAAAAAAAAAAAAAATGTGTACATGACCAACCAGTGACACAGATTAAAAATGTTGGGTTGGAAAAATTCTGGGGAACTCTGTCAAACTTTAATACAACTGACCACAAGTTAATTTGCTCCAAATTAGATAGGTGGCCATACAGGCAAAGTATGTGAATATTTAGGAGGTCAAATCGTGTTTAGTCTCAATTCATGCTTGGGGTTAGTTAGCTTAAAGGAATTATCTGGAGTGAAACATGTAGCTGTTGATTCACGTTGCTAAGTGCTATCCATAGGTATAAGAACGACATTGCACGGTAGACCGAGTAACGAAACAGCAGCCAGCGCTAACTGATTAGGGCATGTCAGTTTCGTTTTCATATGCCCAATATGCTTAGCGTTAGCGGCCAGTTCGTGAATTCGGTCTACGTTGTACCTACTGCTGTCATTCTGATACCTATAGACACCATTCGACACCCTCAGTCAACAGAGCTACGGGTTGATTCACTCCGAATAATCCCTTTAAATTCCATTTAAAAGCACAAACAGAATGATCCAATACTGTGAACCCAACATCACAAAACAGTGGGGGTGGTTAGCGCTGATAAAAGCCTCAGCATTGTCAAGCCTCATACATAGCAGCAACATACAAGGCCATTTTGACAAAAATCACAATGCTGTAACTGGATTCAGAATAAATCAAAGAAAAGAAAAAGACAATGGTATGGGGTGTAGCCTGATTAATGTTTGGTTATGTGTCGCTTATGAGAAGCTTGTATGAGAGAAGGGGTGTCATTGGACTATGATGAGGCTCAAAAGAGTTGAACAGGTGTACCTGAAGGCATTTATTACATTCTTTCTGGAATAGAGGGGAACACTGTGGGGACAGCAAGAAGACCAACATGAAGCACTACATTACTTACCCAAACACATTAATTTACTTTTCATTTACTTGGAGCCTGAAGTTGGAGTCTACATCCTAATCTTGAGAAAGTCTGTCTAAGCTAACTTCCTAAATTTTAACTCCATTCACTTCAATAGCCGTGTCCGGGATGGTAAAAATGCTGCCTTTGGTGGGAATGTTTGGTGGCAGAAAGTTGCAGCAGGGGCGGAATCAGATAAATGCCTACATTTCTGCACTGGTAGGCAGCTTTGTTTTGGCGAACCTAAGTAAGCACACTTATCCTTCATGCTGCCTTCAACACACAACATTCTAACAGGCAATAGTCAGCTGTCAGTACTTTAGCTATAATTAAACAAAAACACATGCCTCCTAATTCGCCATCTTGCTAGCTCACCCTAAACTAGCCAGTGCTTTGATGCTTTCTCTGACAAGTTGTTAGCCATTGAATAGGGCAAGTTGCTACCTTACCATTACAGCCCTTTTTTCCACCTTCCTTAAATACTTAAATTTTAGATAACAGCTCAATGTTATAACTAAGCCACTGATGCAGCGCACAAGGACATGGCAAAAGAGCAAGAATAGTCATAGAGAAATCAGAAAACCTACCGGTTCCGGCTGAAGGGCCGTCCGATGTTGATGGAGGTGGAGCCAGTCTTATAGTGTGGGGGAGAGCTAAAACCATTTATAAAGCTATTGTTGGGAAACGGGGCCTGTGAGGGAGAGAGAAGGAATTCACACAGCTCATGAGGATGTACAGCTCAGTAGAGCATGCAGGCAGGCATGCTTTATAACAACCAACACCCCAAAACACGTACACACGACATGTCACACTGACACGCACATACTGGCCAACATACCAGAGGAGTCTCGAAGTATGGCGTGGGAGATGGTGTCCAGGTGGGGGGCACAATGTTGTAGGGCAGGTACGGCTGCTGGGGGCTGTAGACGTGCTGCATGAAGAGGGGCGAGCTGTACTGAGACTGGGTCTGGGTCTGCTGGGAGTACATGCTGCAGTCCAGGTTACGGTAGCCATTCTTTGCAAAGAACGTGTTGATAGCTTTTATTCTGGCCTAGAGGCAAAGGTCAGCAAAAGGGGGGTCAGATGAGATTGTAGGTAGCAGCAGACAAAATGAAACAAGGGTAATATCAAGTGCCAAACAGGTAATAAGTAATCAATCAACTCACCATGATTGGTTTTCCCTGAAATGTTTTCACTTCTTCCCTTAAATATTTGTACGCCTGCACCAGACAAACAAAACCAATTAAATGCCTGTGCTGGATAAGGTCGTCAAGAAAAAATGCCTGTGCTTAAGGTAGTCCCCCCCAGTCCACATACTCTAGGGACATTGCATTACTCATACACCCACCTGTTGAGCATCCGTGTCCGATTGGAATGTAATGTACCAGTTGTTGTTGTGCGCAAACTCCACGCTGATAACTTTCGGACAGTTGTCATTCTTAAAGAGGGCCTCCACTTCCTACATATGGAGACGATGGTGAAAAAGGTCAGCTGTTGATCACCATGAGCAATTCAGGCCTTCTTTGGGCGTGTGTCTCTACAGACACAGACAAAAGCCTTACCTCTACAGGCGTGGACTCCGGCACCTCCCTCAGAATAATAATGCAGCGCTTGTGATTGGGTCGAACCTTCTCCCCTTTCTCATCCACTTGTACCATTGGAGATGCTGGGCAAACAAGAACATCAGTGGATGAAAGGACTACTCACTGATGTGTGAGGGCATAATGGACAATAATTATGGCATGTTCAGTTGGTCTATTAAAACATGAATGGTCAGAAATGGTCACAAAAATACTACAGTAATCAACTGACAAACCAAAGAAGTCTATGCATAAATAAGCAAAGATTTGTTATAATACTACATTTTGGGAGTCCATGTGTGGGAATACTCACATCTAAGCACATCCAGAATAAGTTCCATGTCAGTGGTCAGGACCTTTATGCCCTCCATGCTGGCTATAGTCCAGATGGGGACAAACTGGTCACTGTCCATCTGTGACATGAGGTACAGGTCCTTGGACAGGTTTTCCCTGTGACAATAGAAAAAAAAATTAATGGACTGACCCTACTGATTGCTAAAACAAGTCCAATTTATGTCCAAGTACAGGGCCTGACCTGGAAAAACAGAACTCCAGCTCCTTTTTGAGAGATTCCCGTAAATTCTCAGCAGAGACTGGCTGCTCCATGTTCAGGTTAGAATCAACTAGAATATAAAGTCGAAACACATGATCAACACACTGATGTAACACAGTGAATTAAGCTCCAGCTACAATAAAGATGTCTGTTTTTAAGAGAGAGAAGAAAAAAGCGCAACTGACCATCAATTCCTGTAGCTGGCTCACATATGGGGAACTCGATGTCAGTAAGATCCATGCCATTAGCAGTGGCCTCTGCAGCACTTGAAGAGGTGCCATCCTCCATACTTGGAAATCCTGTTGTGTAAAGTTTACAACCAGCGGTATCAGGATACCCTAAAGAAATAATTTGGGGAGGACAAATATAGTTAAATGATTTCTCCTCCTCCCAGCATCACAAAAGGGAACAAGGGAAAAAACATGACTAATTAGCTCAAATATATATTATATATATATTTTATATTATATTATTGTACAAAATAATTACAAGCGGATAGGACATTCCAAAACCGTTTGTCTTTTGTGGCACTATGTTAATTTCAGCAGATCAAATCAAACACACTCAAAAACAAAAGTAAATGGGATAAATAAACTTGCATACCCTCAGGGATGTTGGTCTGGGTCCAAGGAGAGCCCTCTGTACCATCTGCAGGGGCCTCACTGGGGACAGTAGGCATGTCCTGCCACACCTTGGCATTTGGGTTCAGACCGGCACCCTTCGAGGTCACCTGAGGGGAAACATTACAGCGTGTTCGTCATCGTTTCACTTAGATGCAACAGAAACCATAAGCCGCATTCATTTCTGCTGTTAAATATACAAATTATTTATTCATAATTCAGTTATTGCATATTCACACCTCTGTTTTACCGATGTGGTCACGCATACAAATTGATTTATGCAGTCGGTTAAGTCTCCAAGTTAAAAGTTCAAGACCACAATTCAGCTAAGCCATGAATGTGTGCGACCTGTTACGTAATCGTTTTGCTAGTTGCAGTAAAACAACAGCGTTCAACGCAAGTTTTATCATACGATCTGGGTTAGAAAAGTACATGAATCCATGTAGGAGAGAGGAATATTCTGAATAAACCTTAAAAGATAAGTGAATATGCCATTTATACACGACGGCGAACACACGTCGACTTTCAATGGGTAACGTTAAGTTAACGTTAGCAACGCAAAACCAAATGACAAAACCTTCGCAACGTAAATGAATTAACGTTCATTCCATTGAAAATACGTAACGAGTAGTCGTACAAGGTTAAACATGTGTTGTAAGCCAACTACAATTTCTAAAACACTATGTAAATTATTTTGAGCTTACGGCTAACGTTAAATATGAAAAGCCATGAGGCCTTCGCTAGCGAGCTAAACAAGCTAACATTAGCACAGTCTCACATGGTCTTTACGATTGTCCGCGGTGCATGCAGCCCAAGTTTGCTACCAAGCCAATTGCACCAGATCGAGCTTACCTCGATGAACAAAAGCATATTACGCCGTCTTGTTCACTCAATGAACTGATAAATGTCCTTAAATCCACGATTTAGTGATCATTTAAGACAATATGCCGCTGATATGAAGCTCTCGGAGTTGGACAGTTTCCAGCTCCAGTTACTTCCAGCACGCGTTTTCACGACCTTCAACCATTCGCTCTGTGAAAGATGAACTCCGCCTACCCCTCACACTCGCAGCACTGGTTTTTACTAACGAGTCGGTGTCTTCCGTAAAAACTAACCGCCAAGTTAACATTCTCCTCCTTACTGTTGGTAAAGGGTACTGTCAATCAATGGACACCGTCTTGCCTAAAAGTCGTCTAAAACCTTACAGAAATGTGAATGAATTCAATACAAAGACGATATAATATAGATAATTTTTGATTATTGATTTCTAAAGTTTCAACAAAATTCTGAAAACTGACTTTGTATTTAACTAAGCGTTGTTTACATGTTCCAATTTAAAGAAAACTTCTTATTGGTCAACGATAATACTACCGTCAACTATGGGAAACACAGCAACCTTAAAGGCTTAGTTCTTTAAAAGTATGGCCATTGGCTCGTTTTGTGTCTACTACACACAGAAGACAACTTTGAGTTTTGGGTAGCCTACTGCATGTCATGAGACCTATACCGACGAGTCTGTCACTATGGTGGAGCACATGCCATAAGGGGCGCCATTGTCAATGACCACCTGCTACAAAATGATTTAGGCCCACAACCACTGATCGTTAAAGTATATGCTTATATCTATGCGCGCAACTCAAACGAAAGACTGCTACAGAAAAGCCAACACTACAACATATAACTTTACAGACACTACATTATCTAAAAACTCTCAAACTATTTTCAATGGTATGATCAATGTTGCGGGTGAGTATGGCGGCATGTTGTAACGATAACTAACACTGCATTAAAGCAAGCAATCGACTCCCTATTCACAAGATCGTTTATAAATTCAAAGCTACTGTTTAAGATACAAATCTAACAGTTACGTTAGCTACCAACAACTCAATTTAATGTCAGCACTAACAACGACTGACTGGAATATCGTCTGACAGCTGTAACGACACACGGAGGCCTCGAACGTTTTTTGATCATCACACGGTAACGTAATGCAATCGCGGGGTGATTTGTTTGCAGTGGATGGCTAAATTCTTACTTTCTTGCACCATGACGAAAGTGCTTAATCTCTTGCGCGGTGACTACATTAACGTCAAGTAGCTAACGTTAGTAGCTAAGCCGTCACTGACAAAGCAGTTATAGATAGCTGGCTAACTGGCCTTACCTTGCAGCTTAGCTTAAAGAGCTGACAAGTCAGCTGCCTGGTAACACGAGTGGCTACAACGACGTCAAGTATATGTTACAGAAATATCTTACCCAATCGAGTTAAATTGAAAATGAAAATGCACCCCACTTTATGATTTTTTTTACCTGTCAATAAATGTACCGTGAATTTGGGTGTAGGGGGTTACATCAGACTTGTCATCCAGTACCAGCTTACGTTAACGTTAGCTAACATAAGTCAAGCAACAGGATTGCCAAGGCAACCCCACATTGGCTAACTAAATATGGCTAGCCAGCAAACGTTAGCTTGACGTCTGGTCCAACCTGCACTCTTTTAATATGACCCTGCTTCCAAAAGGACAGTCGCCCGGTGTCTAAAAACTACGACTCAAATTTCGAATGAACGATCGAACCATACAGTTCAATGACAGGCCCATACTTACCATGCTGCCCAAATCTCCCCCAGTCCCAAGTACCGTCTCGTCCTCTCCACGGGTTTTGGATCCCGGCTCAGCCTCCTCCTGCAGCTGCGGCTCTCCGCCCTGGTCTGAACTCATCGGCCGCTCCTGGCTCGCGCCTCCTCCGTCGTTCTCTCCCGACCCCCGCGTATCACCCGAACTCCCACCAGTTACAGTGAAACGGTTGCCGTTACCTAACTACTAGTCGATTTACTATATCTGTCGAGACTAAATTAGCTAATAGGTTAGCTAGCTAGCTAGCTAGCTAAATAGTCTGAGCTACCAAGTGAGCTATCTTGGCTAGCTAGCTAGCTAGCTTACATCGACAAAATTGAGCCAAACTCGAACGCGTAGATTCTAATACTGGAAAATGAAACCAAATGAAAAGTTAAGTCACCTAGTACGGATCTGGTGTTCTCTCTCTGGTATTCAAGACAGCGTTATTTCTGATAAACGCATTCCTAACCGGGCGACCGAAGCGGACACAGGGGACACGCACCTTTCCTAAGAGTAGGCAGACATTAATACAGTCCGCCACCGTCCCAATTGCCACTGCGACCTCCTACTAACCTCTGAAAAGCCAGTTTCCGGTTAAAATTACCATAGAATGTTATAGAATATGAATGGGAGAAAACCATGGAGGAAAACAGGTGATTAGGAGCATGAAGCATAAAATAAAGTGCAGTGGCAGAGCAGGTAAATAAACTTACTAAAGCTTCAATATAGTGCTGATTTCAACAGATGCAGTTGCTTCATCTTTACATTGACCAATCAATAAGGCATAGCAACTATAGGGTGGTATGTAGGCTACCACAGGCCAGCTGGCTATCTAATTTGGCTATTTGATTTAACAAAAAAAGATAGTAAATCATATAACTGCATTATAGGTTAGTATTAACCATTTGAGGTCGCTAATGCTACTTTTCTCAGAATAAAAAATATTTTGGAGAAATTATTTGTTATTAGGCCTATTTCTTTCCTTTTTTTCTTTTTACATAAATCCAATATTTTAGAAACAAAACCATAACACTATGGTATGACACCCTTTACATCCGAAAGTATTTTTGACATGATAATATTTTATTGTATTATACTTTATTACACTATTGTATTGCACTTTAGAGAAACATAATGTACCCTGGGACGTAGCACCAAATTCTGGGCCCTATGCACAAGCTGTGCCCATGCCATTTAAAATCTATAAATTATATTAATAATATTTAAAGGAAAAATAAAATTCCAGACTTCTTAACCTGTTAAGGCACACCCCTATTTTTCCTTTTTTAAAAAAAAAAAAAAAAAAACGGCATACCCAAATTGAAAGCTTGACAGTTCCTACATAGTTTTAGACTCAGGGATGTGCCTCATACCATTGGAAAGGTGACACCCTCAAGTTTTTTCTAGAAGAATATGTATGTTTCTGTGACATATGGACACAGAGTTATAGAGGTTGGAACTAAGTTTTTTTTTCCCGCTCATTTCAAATGTCTATGAACTAACTAGGATATGAAGGTACCATCCATATGATACCCCCAAATAAAAAAATATAAGTCCTAACTCCATCTCTCAACTTGTTACACAAAAAAATTTGAAGTCAAAAGACCAAAAATATGATTTTTGAATATGATTTTTTGAAAAATATGTTTATGCGTTTTGATTGGGACCCCTATGTAAATTCCCATAGAGACTTTTTGTAAACAAGAGGGCCTACTGACATTCAAAAGTTTATAACTTGAAAACCCCTTTACCTAGAAACATAAAATTGGTTTCAAATGAAAGCTAAGACCCTGGGCTTTCATGTCTGTTTGCTTGGGGGGGGGGGGGGCGTCCCATATATGGGACGGTGTGCCTTTTAAGGGCCCGTTCCCCACTTGGCGCCCTGGTAACCCTGGTAAGTCTACATTTCCCCCTCACTATGACACCCCTGGTTGTACCACACATTTTTTAAGTGAAAACCCTACACCAAAGAATTACACTGAATTGTGTGATTTGCTAGATTCATGAATTAATTTTTATTTGTGTTACATTATGATATGTCGTGTAAACTCTAGAATGTGCATGTATCAGATCAAGTGTCAAAACATTAGCTGATTTCAAGCAGAATTTTGCAGATTATGATGCAGACTAAGCCAATGACAACAACACCTCCGCTTGCTGTGCTGATGAGAAGGTATATCTTAAACATTCCACCTAAAAAGTAAACAAGCAAATTATTAATGAATGCAAAACAACCGCATAATTTAATTATAATTAAGTAGTTTTCATAATAATTTCCAAGTAATCTCTATCAAACGGCAATTTAAATACTATAATAAAATAAAAACAAATAATGGAAAATAATTAATTTGGACTGATAAATAAAACTCAAAAAGATATGACTAGCCCAGAGCAGTGGGTTACAGCAGCGCCATAGGACCAATACGAGGTTAAGTGCCTTGCTTAAAGTGCACTTCAGCCATGGTCTACTAGTATGTTTCAACCACAAAGCCCCAACCAGTACACCATGTATATCCCCAATGACAGTGTGCAGTAAATTTGTATACACACATGAAAATGCACAAGGACTATAGCTTATGTCAGAGTTTAGGAAGTTTGAAAAAAAAAAACTCACTGGGCTTTAGAGCATAAAGTATATGGATGCCTCCATTACCGATGTCCATTTCCACATTATAATGAATGTTTTCATCAACGCAAACCAGCTTTTCAAATGTATTGACTTTTGCAAGCATTATTTCTCCACATGTTTGCTTACAATCTTCTTCATTTGCTACTGCACATTGGACACATGGCCTGAGTGAATAAGAGATGATACATGTGGAGAAAATCACATATTAATGACATATTAATGACAAATATATTGCATTGTATGTGTTCCTTAATTATAACAATATTATTAGAACTGTTAACTTAATGGTAATAAAATAGTGGTTTACTCACTTGAACTTAATGCAAGGAGATTTAATTTCTGAGCAATGTCTCCCTAGGAATTCTGGGTGACACTGGCATTTATTACATGTGCAGTTTCCATGGTGGCTACACAGCCCACCTCCATCTGTGTGACACTGGTCATTGAGTGTTGAACATTCACAGGCAAGACCAGAGTAGTTGGGGTTGCACTCACATTTGCCACAGTTACATTTTCCATTTCCTGCCAGGGAGCACAAAGACAGAGTGTCATTTAGCCATTGTGTATGCATAATAGTGGACATCTGGTCTTTGTTGTAGATTGGGGTTCAAACCTCCACTGTGCATCTTTCTTACCCCCACAGATGAGATTGTTCTGCCGATTGCAGCTGTTGTCATCACATTCACAGTAGTGCCCTCTGTGATGCCCTCTGCACATGCACTTACCACACAGGCATCTCCCATGTCCAGAGCATGGCTGGGAGCTGTTTGGGCTGATGCACTTCTTGTCCAGCGCAAGCATGGTGTCTTTGTCCTCCTGCATTTCACACTCACAACTCTGTCCCACATACCCTTCAGCACAGCTGTCACATGGTTCAACAAAACAAACAATATCAAAATCATTGTGTACACCTGAGCTCAGTCACAACTATTTTATTCTATCATAGGTGGCAGAGAGAGGCAACATACCTGCAGATTCCACAAGTGAGAGTCCCTTTGCTCTTACAATGAGGGGACAGGGGTTGAGTGTCATTGCAGTCACAGTTACAAAGAGTCTCCACGGTTACCTGCAGCACCTCATTTAGGCCTTGCACTTGAAAGATGAATGAGGCTGGCTCAGGAAGGCAAGCTGAGCTAGTTAAGGTCACTGTGAAATTCACCTGTTATTGTAAGTAACAAATACATCTTCACTGTATTGATACAGGAAATATATTTCCAAAATGTACCATTATGGTATATTACTCAAAAAACAAGTCATTTCAATCTGCCATAATTGGATTATTAGCTATTAATAAGTCTATAATAGATCAAGTGTGACAAATGCATGGATAAGGTACCTGTTCGTTCATCTTAGTATCATTGCATTCGCCTCTCTTCTGCCCTAGGGAATGAGTGCCATCACTACATTGAGAGTCATAGGAGACCTCTATACCTGATGGAATGTTATGATGCTCCAGCACTATTGTGGATGATAGCTCCTGATGTTAGGGAAAACAATTTTAAGGTACCAAAGGCCAAGAAATTAAAGTGACTTCCATCCATTAGATGTAGCATATTCAGAGACCTTTGCTTTGTCACACTTACACTGTAGGCTTTGGAGATGAGCTGGACCACATTGCTGGAATCCTTCTCCAAGACTCCCACTACTGACTGTGGAATGAGCTCACTCGCAGCCTACATGAATGTGAAAGAATTCATTCAGGACAGATATGCACCTGAACTCATAACACAGAAGGTTTGAGATACTTACTGTGTACTGTTGTATGTGCTCCTTACTCACAGCGAAGATTAGCTTGATGTGATTGGTAGACAGAGCCTCAGCCACATGGGCAACAGAGGGATAGTCCTGGAAGACACACAGAGTATTTTCACACAGGGATGGAGTCGGTGAGTGAAAAGAGTGGGAACTTATGATTGAAAATCCCATTATTCTAAATCAATTGGGAAGACCAACTTAACTCCAAAAGGCACCAGGTCAAAGATGGGACAAACATATTTCAAATAAGATTAATTTTTTTAATTTTATTTTAATGTATGTTTTCTAAATTATGTAATCTATGGATTGCATGACTATTTTTTTTATTTCCTAAACCTTTGCATACTAGTATATACAATAAAGACAAGCCAGAAATTTTCTGTACATGAGATTGATAACAAAAGGGATCCCCTTACAAAGTGTGTGTCCATGTCATAGAGACCGTTGCTGTCAAGATGACATTTTCCATCGTTTGGGTAGTAGATACCAGCTAGTTTTCCATCCCCAGCCAGATGGAAGACATTGTCAGAGGTATACACCAAGATCCTTGTCACATTCCCCCAACCGATTTCTTCCTATAGGACAAAATGTGACACACAGTGACCGAAAGTGTTTGAGTCACTGGAGGTTTTGTTCCCCTGAGACAAAATACTTTTTTTTTTTTTCAGAATTTGTCTAACCTGACAGACAGCAACTTGCATAATAGCATCGAAACCTGCCTCCGGACTGTCTATGTTGGAAGAGATGGCCTCTTCTTCAGCTTTTTTGGTGAATTTGGTTACATCCTCAGTGAGCGAAAGAACATGCTTAAAGCTGAAAGAGGGCTGGCAGGGCCCCTCGTATGTCATCCTACACGGCCTCTTTCGAACTGATTCTATTGTGTGGATAAATGGTTCCTTTGCCTTCTCCACAAAACAGCCAAAACCTGCCAAAAAGGACTAGTTAGATACTATTCATGATGTGTTTCACCATCCCCAGTTTCCACTGGAATAGATTTATAATGGTTCATAAGTCAGTGAAAGCGTGAAACTCTTCTAGTATGAAATCTCACAACATGTGCTCTTTATGAATATTCCATTAGGCTCACACTCACCAATGCGAACAGAGCTGGAATCGTTCTTCAGGGATGAGACAATTTGGTGGCCCAATTTGCGGACAGTGTCCAGATCATCCCTCATCGAAAAGGAGAGATCCATGAGATAATACAGGTCAATGGGGGCACCCACTGCTCTCTTAAACATCACGTTGACTGTGTGGGGAACTCCTGATCACGGGAACGTGAGATAGATTAACAGGAATAATCATCAGGCCATGAATTACTATCAGGGTATTGACAATGAATAGTGTATTGCATACCAAGTCTCAGCTTGATGTTGAGCTTCTGAGGACGAAGCTGGACTATTCTTTCAGGGTCACTGCTGAGGGGTTTGTCCTTAGTGGTGAGTGTGCTGGGTTTGGGATATATAACATCAGAGCAGTTTCTCAGCTTCAGATTGGCTTTGGTGTCACACCGATGCTTGGTTGCCTCATTAGGCGCCAGGAAGTCCTGGAAGAAATGCATCCACATAATCAAAATGAATGAAACAGCATTTAAGAAACAAGACAAGGATTGATTAACTGATTGAATGTTGGAGTAGACTGGACTGTCAAAGGAGGAATTCTCAAAAGTTTCAGCTGCCTAATCTGTATGAGGCAAAAGAAGACCTGACTTCCAGCACATCACTGCTTCAGTCTCTCAAGAGTAGGGAGAGGTGCAATTTCATTAAATGTTTAAAAAAGTGTTTACATTTTTACTAGAAAGGCTGCATGGTTATCTGGTGTGAATCGATCCATAGCCCTGTTGTTTGAGGTCATTATTATCTATTATTATCTATTATTATCTACAGTAAGCATGTTTTTGCGTGTTTGAATATTCTATAACTCTTACCCTTTGCTTACACCAAGCACAACCTGCAGTGCGTACACAGACTGAACAAGAGTACTGGGACTTGCAATTTCCCTCTGCACCTAAACATCAGACATGTCAAACATATCAAAATTATTTGGTAATAGTGAATAGACCTGGGAATAAGAACATTGATTTTTCTAACACAAAATGTCTAAGTTGAAATGACAACACTTGGAGGAAGAATACAGTAAAAATACACACCCATCCAGAGAGCACAGGATATCAGAACAACCGCAGAGAACCACACCCAATTCATCTTTTTGGATCTTGCAACTCTTAACCGTTCAGAGCAGGGTGTGAAAAACATGACACAACAAGAGGATCACCATGACATTGTTGTGTATACAGTATTTAGTGTCCTTGTATCCAAAAGTCTGTTGTGCACTATCGGCAACTCAGAAGCACAGAAATGAGTGATGACATCTTGTTTTCAATTTGAAGTGAAACAATACAACCTAACAAATATGCTCTCAGGGGAGATGCAAACTACACTTTCTCTTTAGTTTCAGTTCCTAATGAACAGATGGGAACATAATCCATATTAAAGCAGGGCTATGCAACGTTCTGTTTTTTTTCTCTCACAAGCTCCCTCTAAAGACCGCTGTATTGCATTGTATTGCACTGCATTCTATTGGAGGCGGACCGCTGCTGTTGCAAATGCTGTATCTAACATTGTAGCCCACAGTGGCGCATTCTACACCGCTCGTTCGCTGTGTAATGACTCATTGTTAGCATCCTAAACAGAATGAAACGGATTAATTAAATGAAAAATGTTGCTTAGTGGGCCTTTAAAATGCTTTTAGTGCTTACATTCTAATAGCAAAACAAGGCAAAATATTATATCTAGTCTAACTTTAGACAACACAGTAACAGAAGTAAACCATTTTAAAGGAATGGTGACAATAAATTATTTTTTTACCTTATACTTGTGTACATTCAGAGATGCAAAGGTTTGCTTTTGATAGGGTCCTTTTACTGGGGGACAGAGACCAGCATAGTTGCTTCATGGGTGTAACCTCATGCAAATAGCCAGTTTTATCAGCATTCATTGCCCAGAATGTTGTACTATAACTGCAGCTACAACTAATTTTACACTTATATTTAGATCAAAAGCTAAAACTAATTAAGTCACAATCAAATCATCAAATTCCCATCATTGTAGATAACAAATATGCGTTCTGATCTATATTGCTTTATTGCAATATTCACTTACATTATTCATACTGTAAAAGCTATGTCATTGGCACATAGTCTGCACAAAATTATTGTTGAAGGCTTCGAGTGACTTTGACAGTGCACTGGTCTCTTCTTTTGCAGCCTAATGGTTTGCACACTGATAGAATTGAATAGCTCTGTACATACTGCACACTTGGCAAGAGGAGAACCACTGCCTGCCATATGAACCGCTTTGGTTTTAACTGCCTGTGTTGAGACAGCCACCAGAGGTCACCAAAAAGGTATAGAACAGGTTAAAATCTCCATAAATTGCTGACAAGATTTTAGGCCTGTGCCCCGGTACAGTAGGTGCAAAGCCCTATTGTTTTTGGAAGGATTATTAGGGCCCGAGCACAGAGGTACAAAGCCCTATTGTAATTGGAACGATTATTATTAGGCCCGAAAAAATCATTTGGGTGTATAAACGGCATATAAACAATCAAAAACACAGATTGCCTATTGTTATGTTATGGTCATTTTATTTTTGGAAATGTTCTGCTATGTTACTGACTAAAGGATAGAATAGCAGCATGAAACAGAAACAATGTAGCTCAGAGCTGGTGCTGGTTCTGGTGTAATGTGTCTTGTATTTGTGCTTTTACTGGTAAAAGAGGGATGGAGTCACATCTTTAGTAGTGATTCATTTGGGGTGTGAATCAGACACCAGATAGGGTTGAAATTATAATTAACAAGGCTTAGATTACCGTTTTATTGTTGAATTATATTTATGTTAACCTCACCTCAGTTTCCTTAGCTCCTCAGATGGGGCTCAGCACTAGAAATCCTGATCGCTGGAAGACACTGAAACAATGTCTTTGTGCTACTCCACAATCTCCTCTAGTCCCCTTTAGGAATCAAGGCTGTGCTAATGAACTAGATTTTACCACAACGTTGATATCCTACAATATTAGGAGGAATCTAGACACAGTAAAGAGGTAGATCAAACGAGAGTCATGGAAGAGAGAGTGAAAAAATGACCTTAGTTTCAATCACTTTGTAGGTGTGGCATTTCTTTTGTGTTTAATAGTGCATAGAGTTTGTGAGCAAAAACTAGAAACATAGAAACATGGGTTTTTATGGCTTTACATAACACCTCCACCATTTTGTCTTCATTTATTTAGATGCAGGGATACTTTGTTGGGTTCTTCTTCCTACAACGTGCTCCATTGCTGCCTTTTCTGAAGTGTCCAACTGCACCTCATAGCGAGCCAGAATTTTCATGATTGGCCTCAGTTTAAGCCACCACTGTGTTTTTGGGATGCGGTGCCTGAAAAGGAACGACAAGGTGTTAAAGAGTGTGATGGAATGAGGCAATGCGCTTTTTGAACGTCAGCCTGCGGGAAGCGTGTACGTGAGGAGACGGATGGGAGGAGGCCCTTACTCAAAATCAGTGTCCGCTGCCAGTTCTGAAAGGGAGTTGAACACCAGACCCCTCTTTCTCATGCCACACACGCATGCCGAGTTGGGTGTGTTGGCAAAGATACGGCCTGGAAAAAAATATATTAAAAAAGTACATACTTGACACATCATATGAAGTATTGATCTCAGCACTATTGTATCCCTCTTTAGGGGGAACTGTAGATGGGAAACAAAGACCCATGGATAAACTCAAATTCACCATGTCTGTAGCACTCTTTCATCTTCTCGGTCAACCAGTGAACAGCCTTGCATCCCATCTTGGTGGCAAAGTTCCTGTCGAAGGGTGTCGGTGAGCCGCCCTGGTGACAAATAAAAAACAAACGGCGTGAAGTGACAGTAGTCCTGTTCACAAGATAGATAGACAGATAGATAGATAGATACTTTATTGATAAAATTATAAATTCAAGAGTTAGTAGGTTACTAATACACCCTGTAGTGCTGGGCTCCTGACCTGCTGCATGTGACCCAGGACGTTCTTCCGGCAGTCAAACACTCCTTTTCCCTCCTCACAGTACAGGTTGAAGATGAAATCTGTTGTGTAATTGGGGTTGCTGCTCTCATTTCTGCACACAAACACAATTGTACATAAGCTCTTTACCCATAAAAAGAGGATTTCTAACTCAGTTCGAGCTTTGTTAACACCCCCACCTCAGAATTAAGCCTCTCTTTACTGTGGTCTTCATCTTCTGTGTCAAATGCCGCACGTTTCTCTGTCAAACACATGACATTTATTTCATAGTTAGCAAAGAAACTGTACACTATGGCGTTATTTCACTATAATCCGATGTGCGGCTGTTTGGCACTGAAAGTAGAATGAGCCACGCCTGATTCATTCACCTCCAGATCAGCAATGTCAAACTTCTCCTCATAGATGTAGGCAGCGTCCGCGCCTGCTGACAGGCCAGCCATGGTGGCCAGGTAGCCACAGTGGCCCCCCATGGTCTCAATAATGAAGACACGACGTTTGGTGCCCGCAGCAGACTGCTTAATCCTGTCACAGGTCTGGGGAAGAAGGGGAGGAAAAACAGACTTCATATGTGGCTGCCAGAACGGTTCCATGACAAACTGGATGCATGATAGGTGTGAAAGCATGTGGCTGGTTGGTGTCACCTGATTGTACATTGGCAATGCAGAAAGGTTAGAGGTCACGTATTAACAGTTCTAACCAGACCTTGTATACCAGAGTTCTCGTAGAAGCTTCAGGCCTATAGGACAACTTCTGCCTAAGCTAATATAGGCTAAGCTGAGCTGAGCTAAAGAGCCACACCAATGCAGTTACTGGTGAGACAATAAAATAGGCTTGGGTAAACTGAACCCATATTATACACACGTGTCTGTGGAGGTAAAAGTGCATTGATGTTTACGAAAGAGCCCTATCAGGCGACTGACTGTGGTGATTGTGTTGAGGGCTGTGTCGGCACCGATGCTGAAGTCAGAGCCGGGCACGTTGTTGGAGACGGTGGCAGGGATGACCACCATGGGGATGCACAGCTCCTCAAACTTCTCCCTTCCCTTCACCAGCTCCAGACCGCCTGCGTATGCCTGCAAGCCCAGCACAGCTTTTACACAAACTGTAGAGGATAAGCAGACCAGATACAATTATGTGTGCAAGTGTGTGTGTGTGTGTGTGTGTGCGTACCTCAAAACCACCAATGATGACCAAGGCATGGACATTATGCTTGGCAATGTTGAGACTGATATCATCTAGATATTTTGCTGGGAGGGCTCTGTAAGATCACAGGCATAATGAGATAACGTCATGACAGAATCAACCCATGTAGAGTCCTGCCTTACCTCTTGGTGCCCAAAAAGGAGCCTCCCTTGCCTGACCAGCCACCGACATGGTTCCATGTGATTGGTTCAATCTGAAAACATAAAATGACAAAAATGAAAATATGAAACCATTAATGAGTTGATAGTTATTTTTGGTTGGCTGACTCATTCGTTTCAGTCTTCCCTTTTTTTTTGGGTTGTTGTCCGCTTTTGAGTTCAGCATCCCACCTGAGCATGTTTTAACATTATGCTCATGGCACTGGAACATTAGCTGTCCTTCCTCACCTGTCCTAGGGCCAAGCCCTCAAAGCCGTCATGGACAACAAACATGCTGTGACCCTGGAGGATACCCATCCTCACTGTGGCACGCACAGCGGCATTCATGCCAGCGCAGGGGGCACCCACGTTGATGATGGCAATGTTGATGTTGCTCTGTAAACATGGAGCAAGGGGAGATAAACATTAAGGAAAATTAAGGAAAAAAAAATGTTTTTTTTTTTTAGGCGGATAATGTGAGCTGTCAGCCCATACCTTAACATCTGGGAGATGCACGTGAGCCAGAAGTTTGTATGTGTTCCAGTTATTCTCAAAGCTCCTGTGCATGACAGTAGTCAATGTTGGTTACCAGACAAAAAAGCTTTAAAATATCCAAACATGGAGCCCAAAGAGGGAAGCTATGCAAGACAAACTGCTGACGTACTTGCCCCTGAGCTTGACAGCGTCATCAAATCTGCCTTCTGCCATGGCTTTGGTGACATCCTTGGTCTAGACAGTCAAAAGTCACATATTAGTGTGTTAGCAGATGAAGCTGAGGGCATGTATGGACACTGCAGCGAGCTGTTCCACAAAGAGCAACTGAGCAAGCTGGGTGAGTGGTGAGGTGCTCTTACCACTTGCACACACTCCATGAGTGGCAGGCGGACAGCCTGGTTACCCGACAAGCTCACCACACAGGCAGGCGTCTCAGGGGTGGCCTCCAGCAGAGCCATCACGGCCTCCACGCCCATCCTGCTGCCCTATTACACATCACACACATATGCATATACATCATACATGAGCACGGCAGGTGTGTGTGTATGTGTGTGTATATATTTATATACATATATACATATAAAGAAAGATTAATTACCAAAATTCTGTCAAAGGCAGAGGGGGTTCCACCTCTCTGCACGTGTCCCAGGATTGTGGCCCGAGTGTCGAAGCCCAATCTCTTAGTGACGAGCTGAGGGCCACAAGGCAAAACAAATTAGTATTGTAGAGCATGGCCATCAGGCACTCATCAAACCACACCAAATGAAACTAAAGACAGGAAAGTCTCACAGTTTTGATTTGGTCACAGGTGATGGGCTTGCCATTTCTATCCATGGCTCCTTCAGCCACAATGATGATGTTTAGGCGGGAACCTCGGCTTCTGGTCTGGTGGCAGGTGGTGGAGAAAGGACTGGTCAGTTTGGTCAAAACTAATCTACCATGGGCACTGTGTGGGTGTGACATGGAGCTGTATTAGCCCCAGAAGGAGAGAGAGAGAAAAAGAAAGAGAGAAAG
Source organism: Limnothrissa miodon (assembly GCA_017657215.1). Lineage (NCBI taxonomy): Eukaryota > Metazoa > Chordata > Actinopteri > Clupeiformes > Clupeidae > Limnothrissa > Limnothrissa miodon. Next base: position 180,936 of record JAGFZM010000038.1, on the reverse strand, counting down.
AGAAAGAAAGGAAGGAAGAAAAAGAGACAGAGCGACAGCAGCGAGACACTCACGTCCATCATCCTCCTGCACATGTGGTCCTCCCAGCCTTCCTCAGGGGGCATCTCTGGGATAAACACCCAGTCAGCTCCACAGGCCAGAGCAGTCACCAGGGCCAGGTAGCTGAAGTGCAAACATGGGATGTCAATATGATGTCAATTCCAACCCAGTCCAGCTACTGTAAACAGAGCAACGCTGATCCAGACGCAGGCTTCACCTCTTGTGTCAGAGGGTGAACAGTCGTGAAGGTTGAGGCCAAAGATGAAAAATACTCACCCACAATGTCTGCCCATCACTTCCATGATGAAAGCCCTCTGGTGACTGTGTGTGTGTGAGAGAGAGAGAAAGAGAGAGACAGAGGAAGGGAGAAACTACGTTAGCCGTTATTTTAAAAACATGTAATTATTCCTGGAGTTAATGTTTCACTAACTAAAAAAGTTTTTATCTGGAAAGAGTTGTCTGATCAGCCATCAGCTCACAAACTCAGATACGTGTGTGCACACACAAAAAGACACACACCTCTGGGCAGTGGTGGTAATGCAGTCTACCACCTCCATTATGCGGTGCAGGGCGGAGTCTGTACCGATGGTCATGTCTGTGCCACAGAAGTCGTTGTCGATGGAGCCCACCATGCCCACAATGTTGAGGTGGGAAGAGGCCTTGGCCTCAGCATCAGTTATCTTGCCTGGGGAGCAGGTGCACAATGGAAGATGTAAGCAAATAGAAACAACAAAGCAAAAATGAACTCAATTAACTGACTACATTGAATAAAATAGTCAATGGTTCATTGAGGGCAAGAAAAATTCACAGTACAGTAATGTACAGTACATTACAGTATATTGTCTTGTGAAGTGAGTGCAAACAGACGCTATACTCCTCACCGCCTTTGACCAGGTCCTTCAGCAGTTCGCTCCATTCTGTGCGGAACTGGTTGGCGCCAGTCAGGCTGCCATCACCTCCAATCACACAGAGGTTGGTGATGCCCAGCTTGACCATGTTGCAGGCTGCCTTCAGACGCCCCTCCCTTTGCATGAAGTCCATGCAGCGGGCACTGCCAATCACCGTGCCACCCTGCCAGACAAAAGAAAATTCAAACATTTTTTTCATATAGTCATAGACATTGAATGGATGGATTTGCATGATTCATACCAGACTATTTGGACTAGTCTGACTCAGTGGAAGTATTTATTAACTGCCAGGAAGAGATTAGTTGCCTGGTTCTCACATCCTGCAATGCTATGCAGCCTACAGGTATATGGCTAGTAGACGTATCTCTTCTTCTTTCCATTTGCCTGAGCTAGCAATACAGTTCCAAGTGTATGGAGTTGGGGCTTAACAAGTTTTATTTGAAATTATAATTCATCTCACTCTCATCTCTGTCACCCTCATCAGAACCATTGGACTTTTTTATTGTTTTTTTTTATTGAATTGAATTAGTTACTTGAATTAGTTACTTGTTTCTGACAAATAGATAGTAAAGTTCTGACCCGAGCCTAGCCTTTACTAAATTATTAACAAATTGTAGGGCTGCACAATATTAGGAAAACATGCAATATGCAATAATGCTGTTGAGTGTTGCGATGGCGATATCACATGCGATAAGTAAGTGTTAATGTTTTTCTGCTTTGGATTTGCTGGTAACATAGACTCCATATGATGACTAGTCAATGCAGAAATGAAATTCAATATTTACAATTTTTTTAAAGAATTAAACAGAGCAATCTAATGCCTCCCATAAAACATTTGAACCACTGAACATGAACATTTTTTGATTATTTTAAATCTTAATATAAATACTATAAAACACACAATAGCATACTATGGTTTAAATTAAGTTCTTAGCCTGAAAAAGTTGCAAAAGAAACAATCTAGATTAACTCAACTACAAGTGTTCGGGAAGTCACAGTAAGACAGTTTTAGGATTAGTAGGCCTACTCACTGCCATGGAATCACTGGATGAGTAGCTCAAACAGTCTACAATAAAACAAAAATGCTGTGTTGTGTGCCACCTGAATCCACATCTGTTAGCGTTAGTAAAAGCCAAGGAAGACATTCACATTACAAACTGCAGGTGTTCAAAACAAAGACCAAAGATCAGCCTGCTAAAGCGTTGATTTGATTTATCTGTATGCCAGCAAAAATTGCTGGGTACTCTTTAAATTAAGTGGAGTCAGATTTATTTGGTTAATAAGAGTTCTCTAAACAACGATTGACATTTATGACATTTAAACAATGCCACACACAAAGATCTTCACCACTTTTCCATCTCTGCCATTGGAGTGGAAAAGTGGTCCTTGTAGGTTTTAATACGCCTACAACATCACAAAGCCCCACCTTACAATCCCTTGACTACGTCTCAGGGAAATTGAGATGACAGGAGAGTAGAATAAGCTGTACCGCAGATGTGAGAACTAATAGTTTAATGTGAGTGTGAATCAACAAGATATACAAAACTGGACACAGAAACAAGAACAAGGACATAGAAAAATTACGCAAAGTATATTTGGTAACCTACAGTATAAAATCCCAAGATGATTCTTCTAGGACGGATATGTTATCAGACAAGTTATATTTTCAACAGAACTTCCATATGGAACCAGTGATGCAGTGAGGACTTAGCAGAGCTGAGAGCTCTATAAATGCAGCTCTTAGTGTGGCATCTAGTCCTCTAGTGGCAGCCCACCTGCTCATGCTACCCATAGACTGATCTCTGGGGATGCACTGTGTGCCGCGCTCTGTTACTGGAGGCAGTCGCTTGGAAGCCACTTCCCTCAACAGCCGACACTAAATTGTCATTTCTGATATTCTAGCAAAAATCATTTGTTCCGTACAGCTGTTTTTTTTTTACACTCAAGTTTGTCAAAGGAGGCACCAGAATGTATTTAAGGAAAACAATAAAATGACACATGTCTACAATGATATTGCTGAGGAATATTCAGTGTGCAGGGCCATTGTAGCCTGACTGTGTATTACATTAGGGCTAGCAGCTCTGGACATTGGGAGGGTGTATGCTAACTCACCAGCTGCAGCATCATAGACACGCTCTCCCAGGTAGCGGGCATGATGTTGTCCCCTCCATCAACCAGGCCCTGGTAGCCCTGCAGGCCAAGTCAAATAACATTGATGTTCCGAGTGTTAAACCATATGACCCTATGTAACCCAAACTAACAGCAGGTGTATTTATGCCAGTCAAATATAGACAAAACACTCGGATTACCCCCCCCCCCCCCCCAATTAGAACTTACTTAAAAATGCAATTGTAATATAGATTGTTTTATTTTGTATTTTGTTGATTTACCTCATGGACGAAGAAGACCTTAGCTCCAGTATACAGGCCAACTCTAACTGTTGCCCTGACAGCAGCATTCATACCTGAAAGAGAGAGGGAGTCCACTTGACCTTCCACTTACAGGGTCAGATAAACTGAAAGCCAGCAGCCTCGCTGCAATCATTGAGAGGCACTGGTCTTCAGGATAGAAATACAGAGCATATTCATTCAAATGCAGTATTTATGGTAAATACATGGCTGTTGCTCTACAATGAGCTGTCTATGAACATGAACATGAAATGAAACAAACTTTACTCCAACAACACTGTGGTTGTTTGTGTTTTCACCGCGAGGAATTGGTCACTATGCTTTGGCATTCCTGTCTGGAAACACAATCTGCTCCAAGCAGACAGCAAAGCCCAGAATATTTTGGGATATATTCGCCAGCAAACACATACACTCATTGTAAAACCAAGCCATGGCCATACACCCATCACATGGATCTTTTGGCCAGTTCAAACTAAAGGCCAAGGTGTCTAGATAGCGCTGGAAGACGCGCTCCTGTTTCAACAGAGAACAGCTGTGGAACATGGCAGCCCTCCATGCTGCCCTCAATGCTGCATGTCATTTGACAAAAAGGTCAGAGTGTCTAAAATTAGCTGTAAAAAAGATAGACACACAGGCAGCGGCGCAGAGGACAAGGGGACATAAATGCTGTTGTGATAGCTTACACAACACAAGAACACATCCCCCACAGCTGATAAAATAAATGGCAATCATGGGAAATCTTCCTTTCCTGGACTTCTATGTAACTTCTCTATGGGTTCTGTAAGTTGACTTCACTCCATGTAACAGATCAGTTCGCTACACACGTGGGAACCGAAGACATTTCTGTTTCTGCAGTCAGCATCATTCCAGAAAAACAAGAACATTTTTAGCTGAAAAAGCAGGGACCTAGTGGGTTTTCTGATGTTGTTTTTTTTTTTTTTTTTTTTTTTTTTTTTTAGAGAAAGAACAAAAACCTGGGTTATCTAGTTAACCTATATTCTAGGGAAGTTATAATTTAAACAATAATAATATAATTTATGTCTGTGTCAATGCACATTAAGGTTTGGAAATTTGGGCTGCAACTAGTTGCCCTTATCTCTGTAAAACAAGCTGAAATTAAGCCAGACTCTTGAGCCAGATAATCTTGTTCCTGAACTCCTCTGGAGGAAACAGATGTCTCTTCACCACAACAGTTTACAAACAAGTTCAGTATAGGTCCCGCCTACTGTTAAACAGAGACTTATTTTTATATTTAAGGACTGCTGAGGTGCACAAAACCCATCTGATTATATAGAAGCTATTCTGCAGACAACTGATCGAGTCCCCATGATTGAGGAGACAGGCTCTCCATCAGGTAAGCTCCATCCTTTATTCCTTATCAAAAGATGCTTCTGCTACCAGCACGCAGTTCCAGACCAGCTCCAGCTGCCTGCTTACCTTGGGCATCTCCTCCGGACGTTAGCACAGCAATAGCCCGGCCCACTCCCATCTTAGTGGGGTCCTTGTGGCCCACTGCCTGGGACATCTTGGTAGGAGCTGCAAAGGAAACGAGGAATGGAGGGTGAACGACAACAGACGGGGCACTCCCCTAAACTCTCCTGCTCTCAGAAGTGACAGCCAGGAGGGGTTTCAATTTTATATGGACCCCACCTCCCTCCACTGGCCCCCTCCTCCAACCCACACATGCACGGACGCATGCTCTCCCATGACTGCAAACTAAATATAAGTCTGTCATACACTCTGCCTAGTGCACTCACTCTGCCTTGAGACTCAAGAGACTTCTCTCTCTTTATTGTGACTTGAGCTTAATCAACAAATAAATAAAAACAAGTGGCCATGAATATTGAAGGCCTATAATAGCAGAGCAGTTGAGATGTGTTGCTGTTCAATCCACTTTAATAGCCAGAGACTCTACCAACATCCCCATGAAATATGTATGCCACCAAGGACAGCCAGGTTCCAAAAGCAATGTTATACAGCTTAGACCACGGTGTCTGGTTTTACCTCATGGATTAAAAAAATGCAAATTGTAAAGTACGGTACTGTGTAGCATAGATAATATAAAGATATTGTCACCATTATAAGGATTTATCTGTGCCAGTCAGACAGGTGTAATTTTTCAGTCAAGTTAGTTTTAATCATTTTACTGTAGGAAAGTTTTTTAAATAATAAAATTACCTATATTGAAGGCAATTAAGTATTTTTTGCAGTAGTAAATAGCTGGGAAAGTTTAAAGTACTATGAATCACCCTGTATGAACACCTAGTTAAATACTGTTTTGTAGGACAAGGTACATTCATAACATAGCCTGGCATGCATATGCAGGGCCTCTCCACACGGCAGAGCTGGCAGGCAGTCAGCTATACGTTGCAGCAATGCATTGTGGGCATGAACTTTGTTGCCACCATTGAGAATCACAGCCTAGTGGTAGAACTGAGCAATTACCAGCCAGCAGAGAAAGTCTACTGGTAATTGCACTTGCTTACTGGCTGGAATGTGGCTGAAAATCCTTTTGAATGAACATGATCTACATGACCCCGGCAGCTCACAAGCTTCGTGTGAGGTGTCGATCACACGACGCCATAATCTAAAGGGCAAGGAGGGTTATGCTACAGGACAGCAAAGGCCAAATGTGACACCGGCCATCCTTTGCTCTTTCCAAGACAGCCACTGAGCTGCTTCTGTGTGCAGGGAGCGAGCAGCGCAGGCATTACCGTTTCACAGCAGCGCAAAGGAGGCATGCAGATGACGAATAAGCATGAGTGAACCTCCTGCACCTCTGACACAAACACTCCACATTGCTCAACATAAACACTAAAGAAATGTATCATAATACTCTTTATTATAAAAAACTCTTCGTACAATAATTACAGACAAACAAGTTATGGCACACTGTCAATAAAAACAGATACGCACACACACGCACACAATGTACTCTCTCTCGCCCGCACACATACAGACCTAAAGTCACACACACACACACACAGTCAGATTCAAAGGACAAGTATTAAAAGATGTGAGGCTTCTCAAGGGGCCAGAACAGAAAACTTATTTGATAAGCAACAGCTGTGTGAATTTTGTACATGGAATTTCATACTGGGACAAAACAGTACAGAACCTGAGCTTTAAACTGCTACCGTTGCTAAGACAGCAGCAGTCATATTAGTGTTGGCTTCAGAGACGGTAACAAAGCACACACACACATTGTTTCATGGTCTACGCGACAATTACAGCAGTTTGGAGAGGAAATTATTCTGAACAGTGATCAAGATTACAACCTGGGGGAACACTAAAAACACTGAACACAGGAAATGAGAAAACGATGGTCCTACTAATCATTCGTCATTTTTGGGTGAGCTTTTGATTGTTCCATTGGCTCAGACAACAGGCACATCCAGTGGCTGATGGGTGTGCATAATATCCCACACAAAGCGAATGAGCCCTTTGTGCAACCTAATGCTTGCTCACAGTAGACATTATAAATGGGGAAACTTGTGACATAATTGAAATTGTTAGGGTGAGAGGATATTCACACGTGCACCCACTCCCCCGTGCCCTACAATCAGCCAATCACACCTGTGCTTCACCCCGGGACTCCAACTGCTGACTGAAAGGGCTAACACTGATGCGGCGTCATCTTGCTCTCTCCTTTGTGAAGGATGATGATATGGAGATAGGTGGCAGTCATCATGCCAAACAAGAGGTCGGACTTGCACAGAAAGGGCCAATTGGCACAAAACACTGATGGGAGAATGCAGAGACAGAAAACTCTCATAAGTGATTGTCAAATAGTTCTAATTAACAGCTCAACAACCTTCAAAAAAATGCAATTTTCAGAATCAATGTGCTGACAAGAGGCAATAAAACAGCCTAGGTGATCCAAGATTCTGTTCTACCTGACAGAACCAAGCATTAGAGTGACTTTAGGAATATCTAATCCCTGACTGACCAGGAATGGCACCATGATTTTGTTTTATTGTTTTTAAATGACAGAAATAGTCATTGAACAATACACATGAAACAGAAATTGAACAATACAAATGACGACTTGATGCAATCATCCACTTAAGAATGAGCAAGAGACAGAGGAGAGAGGGAAGAAGGACGAGAGGATGAAAAGACAGCAAAGTGCTGTGTAAGAAGGCAGCCTTCAGGGCAGCCAATGCTGTATTATCCTAGTGTCTATGTTCACGCATGTGGAAAGGTGGACGGGGGTGTTAATAATAAAATATCATATTTTGTAAATTATAATTTAAATGTTATTATATTTTATTTTATACTTTTTATTTTTTGATTCACTGAACATTCTATTTTCCTCCTGCTCTCCTGCATCTGATTTGGTTGCTGGGATTTTTATATGGGCCTATTAAATGTCTTTATTTCAACAAAACCCACTTACATGCATAAAAAGAAAAAGAGAGAGCTCAAAAACTCACGGTGGAGTCCTGGAAGAGTAGTGTGCTGGCGACGGGGTTGGAACAGCGGGGGAACGCTACACAGTACTGAGGCTGGGACATGAAGGTGGCACATTCTTCATCCATCAGGTCCTCTAACACAGGCAACCTTCTGCGCAGCTCCAACACTGCATTGCACACACACACACACACACACACACACACACTTGAACCTATAGCCTCAAAGAAGAGTTGAGAATGTAGTCTGCAGAAATACCCACATTCACCACTGCACAACACTGACCAGTAGTGCTTAATGTCATAACAACATTTCTGCCCAGTTGTTTCTTTTGTTATGCCTTTAAGTAGCCCAAAGTTGTGTTGTTCTGCAGTGTTTTAGTAGTCGGACTGTGAGTAGAAATATCTGAACATTAGATGCATTCCACATCCTGCATCTGCACCCCCTGCAGCCAGTGGGCCCCAGTCTTTAGACTTAAGGCTACCGTCAACTCCTCTGTCAGAAGCGCTAGCCTGGACCAGACAATTGGCACAGTGTCCCTACCTCTCTTTTGACACAATGGAGTGGCCTTAGTAGAAATGGTGTTCTCCACACTGGCAGTGACCTCTGACCCTGACGACTGGTGGGCGACCTCAGGTAGTGGGATAACTGGTAAGTGACTGGCCCCTAGGGGCCCGCGTAGTGTGCAAACGGGTAGGTCGCTGGGGTGGTAGGACTCTTGGGCATTGACAGTTGGGGTTGCAGTGGTCCCTCTGGCAGGCGTCTGCCCAAACATCCTCTGCCCTGAACACAGCACAATAACCGAGTCTCTCTGGGCGGCCTGGAGGAAAGGCCCCTGGCGTGGCTTGGCCTGGATTGGGGGAGGACTCTGCTGGGGAGCGGCCATCTTTGTCTCTGCTTGGGCCAACGGGGATTTAGCCTACAGGTGGACGGACGTAAGGAGGGAGTGGAGGGAGGGAGTAAAAGAGAAGAGACAGTAAAAATGGAGTTCAATAAAATAGTGCATGGGGGGAGGGAGAAAAAAAAAAAAAAAAGCTTTGCACTTGCCTCTTCCTCTCTCTCAGAGTTCTGACCCACTTGAGTAACAGAGAGCATTTCATCCCCATCCTCCATTTTGTCCTCCTGCTCCTCAAACAACCTTTGAACAACAGCATCCTGCAAAACATGCATCAACCAGTTCTTCAGCAGATCCCCAAAATGGGTAGAAAACACATTTCTTTCTGTGGATAGTGGTACTTCAGTTCCATTAGATGCTAAAGTAAAGGTCTGCTCTAGCAGTGAGGAATGGGCCCTGGCCTTGGAGACCATCTCATCTTCACTCACCTCCTTTTTGGATGGAAACTCAGCATGGCTGGAGTACGCCACGCACGGAGAGCCACTGAACATGGGGTTGTGGTAAGCAGATAGGAGTCTTTTCTACACACACACACACACACACACACACACACACACACACACATTCATAAAACTGGCATTGGAGAGAAAAAAAAAAAAAACAATGAAGAAGACGAGGAAGGGCTTAACGAACCATAGACTGTGGCTTAGTGTTGGGGACTCTCTGAGGAGTCCATTTGACTGCTGGGGTGAGGCTGGGACTGGACCTGGCAGGACCTGCTTGAGTAGAGGCAACATGTATATCAGACATGCATCATGGGCTATGAGGAGCCATTGCAGACATATGGTTGAGAAAGAAAACAATGACTGTATCCTAATCTCCCCCTAAGCCTTAAAAGACTATATCCAATTCAGAATTGAGGAATTGGCTGTAGTTATGTAGTGGGCTATGCTATACCCAATTTTCTTGTTCCCATTCCTACTGACAAGCCTGGTTCTCATACAAACTGAACTGTTAAGTAGCTCTGTCTAGCTACGTTCCTGAAGTAGCTCAAAACACCTTTGAAGGCGATGGATACACATACTACCAATTAGACCAATGATTGGAGATACACAGATTGGGAGCATCACAATTTCAAACAAAACAGGTGTTAAGCCTGCAGCTACCATGTTGGAGTTTTTGGTGCCTTTGAACATGGCTAAAGGGCTGATTAACTCTAGATTAATGCTTTAAGTCTGAGGTTCACGGCTTAGGGAAGGGAAGGACGTTTGGAGCCAATATAGACCAAATCTGACCCAAGGATGCTGCAATCAGTTCAGTTCGAGATTTTGACACAGGAACACGCTGAGCCTGCAAGAGGGCGAGGACAAAAACAAACAAACAAACAAAAAAACGCATGTTACAAATTACAAACAGATCACATGAAATGCTCAATCCTATCAGCGGAACTTAAAATGACTGACTGTGTAGATGGAGGTGCCCCGGCCAGAGGGGCGAACTGAAGCATGGGGTGTAGCTGCCCCTGCCTGGATGCCTTGGTTCTGCAGAATGCTACTGAGGGCAGCTGGGTCAGGAGAGAAGGTAACAGTGTTCCCTGAAATACACAAGCACAGCAGCATTCAGTGTTCAGCCCAGGGCTGCCTATAGGCATAGTCTGTCTGTATTGATTCCACAGACTCTGTGAAAATAAACCAATGTTAGGTCATCAAGAGCAACTGTCATGGTGGATATATGCATACTTTATACAACATTAGACTAATAGCTGTCATTTAGTACAGCAGACAGTTGCACCAGTAGAACGTAAGGTTGTTCGTAAGTTTACCTGATGTTCCTTTACCTGACGTTTGCCGTAGCTAGTTTCAAACTAACGCCGTTCTTAATTTCAGTTGCACCACCATAACTTACGGCATAACTTTATTAGTAGTGCGTAAACCTCTCCTTAACCAAACTGTTGTCGCATTTAATGACGTTTGCACTGATTAAAGCCGATCAACGGCAGCATACAATGTAAACAGGAAATTACAGATTTGTCTTGCACCGCTGGCAGTTAGAGAGAGAGAAGAAGAATTATACTCTTTTTGATCCCGTGAGGGAAATTTAGTCTCTGCATTTATCCCAATCCGTGAATTAGTGAATTTGTGAAACACACTCAGCACACAGTGTGAAGTGAAGTGAAGCACACACTAATCCCGGCGCAGTGAGCTGCCTGCACAACAGCGGCGCTCGGGGAGCAGTGAGGGGTTAGGTGCCTTGCTCAAGGGCACTTCAGCCGCTTTCCACTTCAGCCGCTTTCCACTTCAGCCGCTTTCCACTGGTCGGGGTTTGAACCGGCAACCCTTCGGTCACAAGTTCGAAGCGCTAACCGATGGGCCACGGCTGCCCCCAGTTTATGTGAGTTGATAAAATCGTCCAGCATCATAAGGAGCTAACAGCTCATTTTTTAACTTTAAAGGTGCTCTAAGCGATGTGATGCGTTTTTAGGACTTAAACATGTGTTGTTACATACAGCAAACATCTCCTCACAATCTGCTAGCTGCCTGTCCCCTGAACACACTGTAAAAAAAATGCGGTGTCTGTAGACAGCCCAGGCTCCACAAACGGTAACAAAAACACAGTGGGCAAACCTAGCATAACAAACGAAAACCAAATATAACGAACAGTGTTCCAGCCAAAAAACAACAAGAAGGATTTGGAGGAGGGGTTGGGTGGGGGTTAGTGCGCGTGAGTCTATCAGGAAGCATGGGAGGGAAGGGCAGGAGGGAGCTATCCTCCGTTTTGTTTGACAATACTTCGAACGTCAACAAGAAGTGACCTCAAACAGCATCGCTTAGAGCACCTTTAAAAAAAGCCAGTGACACTGCCTGGCCTTCATATACATAAATGCCAAATGTTATAAACTTGTAACTAAAAGAACTTGATGTCTCACAATAAAGTGTATTTTAGTGGCATTTGTTGTGATGTGACTATTTATTGTTTAGGCTACATAAGTAGCCTATGTGAATTATCTTCTCTGGAGTAGGCTAGCTGGATTGTGTAACAAAAAAACATAAATGAAATGAATGTTCAATGAACGAAATTTCTACAATAAATCAAGAGCCACTTGCAAGCAAACTAAAAGACAAAAAAAACTGAAGTAGTACACGTTATGGGTAAGTTTGTTAGATCAATAATATCAACAATATTATAAAGTGAATGGCAAAGTGCTGTAACAGTGACAAGTATCCAGTAGAAATGAAAAGCCATGACAACGGTATTTTACGGCGGACTTCACTCCTGCTCAGTATGAAGTGAAAAATTTAAGTTATAACTTGCGTTGCGTTACGTTACGTATAAGCTTACGTTGGACGTATGTGGTGTGGTGCAACAGTGTAACAATTAGTAGTTCGTAAAGTCAAACGTAGTGGCAATTTAACGCTCAGCTGGTGCAACCGATTGCAAGTCAGGAAAGTCATAATAGGTCAAATGAGTCATAGAGGACACCGTCCACTGACCTTGGGCAGCAGAAACCTCTTTAGGTCGAGACTTTGAGACAGGGACTCGTTGAGCCTACAGCAAAAAACACACAAAAAAATTAGTGATTTATTTTGTAGTACAGAGAGAGGGCCAGAGAGAGAGAGAGAAAGAGAAAGAGAAAAAGAGAGAGAGAGAGAGAGAGAGAGAGAGAGAGAGAGAGAGAGAGAGAGAGTAAAATGACTGACTGTGTAAATGGAGGTGCCCCTGCCTGACGGACAGGTTGAGGTATGGGCTATGGCTCCCCCTGAGGGCGTCCCTGGCTGGATTCCTTCATTGTGCAGAATGCTGCCCAGGGCTGCGGGGTCAGGGGAGAATGCCTGTGGCTTTCCTGAAATACAGTCAGAGCTCAATTTCAATTACACTCCTGCTGACAGCTGGGCTCCCAACATAGAGCTGCAGTAAATGGGCAGACACCATTTGGAATCTTTGCAAATAATTTGCTACCTGGGTTGGCATCAACTTTTTGTCGTTGGGCACTCTTCAACACGGACACCCTCTGGGGCTGAAATGGATATTCATGCTGATTGTAATTATTGCGCCAATTATTCACGTCATGTGAAACAATATCAGGATTGTCAGGCAGTCACAAAACAAGTCACAACTGTGTAAGAAAAGCAGTTAAAGAAAAAATAAAAACAAAATAAACTATACTTTAGTATAATTCATGTTGACATTTAGAAATGTATGCATGAATGTATAGAATCGTGAGAAAAAGGAAAAATGAGAGTTGTTAGATGGACACAATGCAACCTGCTGTCTTTTATAAAATATACAGCTGGTTCTGCTAAACGAGTCATTGTTCCACTCAGATAAAAGATGGACATGCCTAGCCTACCACAAGCAGGTGCATTTTAGTTCATTCTATTCCTGCTGTTCCCATCATTAGAGATAAGGTGCAATATAATGTTGAGGGTTGTTTTGGTGGTTGCTTGCACTATCTGCATTTGGGCTTTGCATCAGTGGCTGGTACCGATTATATTCCATCAACCTGGAAGTTGCTATACTTAAACCCGGGCTATTAAAAAACTGTATCTCGTCATGGCTTTCTAAAGCTAGGAGCAGACATACTAATTTTTAACACTTCTTCTGATACAATGGAATGTGTGGGTCAGTCATTGGTATTTTAAGGAAATAAACAATAGTCTGTGTTCAGTCGAGGCAGGGGTTGTTATGTGTGTTTGGGTGACAGATTTGAAATGTTGCATTTCTTTCTGTTGACATATTACTAACACAATCAAATGCTTTAATATACTGTCATTATGATATGACTGGAAAAGTCAAGAGGTCTGATCCCAGCTTAAAGCAACTCTAAAGAGTTTCAAAATTGCACCATCTACAGGTTAAAACCGGAATTACTGCTGTCATAAATAATTTAGCATGCATATAATATATATATATATATATATTTTATGCATGCTAAACCACAAACGGGAAACCACAACGGGAAAAAAATTATGAAGATTTGCTAAACAGACTGCAAAACTGTAGTTTCTAAAGCCAAAATAGATAGCTTCTAACCCATCAGATTGCATGTGTAACGTTACACTTACAACCGTAACATGGATGTGTACTCAATTTTCATTTAATTTCTAAATCCACTAGTTTCACAATGAAATATCCGCCTCACATATAAATATGTTGACAACTTACGGATGATGGCATGCTTTCAAAAGCGCTAAAGCTATAAACAACTAGGAAACGTACCTAGCATTACCCACGTTAGCGCCTTAGCTAACACAAAGACTCATCCACTGTTTGTAGCCATCACAGGCTAATCGATAGATAAAACAATCAATGATGAATACTGTCGGATATACCATTATTACTTACAAGTCCAATAGCAACAAAGCTAGGTCACCATGCGTTTTGCAATGTGTAGCCTCCTTCAGCTCTCACCAACAAATGAAAGCCGGACCAATATTCACTCTGGTTCCCGTTTTTTTTTTTTTTTTTTTTTTTTTTGCTTCTTCAGATCTCCTTCTTTTCTTTTCTCCTTGCCGCATGATTGCAATTCAAACACAACTGCGTTTTCTCCCGTTATATATCTGTCGAGGCAGCTCAACTCTAGATATACTCCAACCTATGGCTGGCCGCAAAGCCAATCGACTGTAGTTTTTACTTGGACTACAGAACCTGGACCCGACAGGGCGAACTTGTTTAGTGCTATTACAGCCGATAGAGGGCTCCAGAGCAGATGCAGAAGGTAACGTTCATACTGTTATGAGTTGATGGACCACCAAAACGATTTAGAAAAAAATATTTTAAGGTCTTAAAAACTCTTTAGTGTTGCTTTAAGGTAAGACGCAAAGCTTCAGCAAATGAAGTGACCGATCACTCCAAACACGAATGACTGACCAGATAGACTGAGGTGCCTCGTCCAGTGGGCCGTGGGGTGGTGCCCTGCAGTCCGGCCGCAGACACCCCCCCAGACTGCAGGATGCTCCGGAGGGCAGAGAGGTCAGGGCAGAACCCTTCTACAAGTACATGAGAAAACAGGACAGAAAGAAACTAGATTTAAGGCCTGTTCTCCTTCATCAACCACAAATGACATAACATAAACCATGTCTATACATCAGCTTGGCATAACATACACCATGTCTACACATCCTGTGTCCTTATCTGCTTGGCATAACACACACCATGTCCTTATCTGCTTACTTTTCTTTGCATTTCATAATAATCCCACTGCATGGTTTTTCAAAGATCTGTTCGGGCCAAGTAATGAAAGCTAGCGTGGTGAGTTCATGCCCTCCAGCTATTGCCCCCCAAGACCATACACGCTATAGTCTCAGAGTGGGAAATTCTAGTCCTACCACTGTGACATCAGAACACTTGAGTTTGCACTAGCCAATCAAAGATGACATCAGTGAAGAAAAAAAGGAATGCATCACTGGGAACTCACCTGTTGTGCTGTCGGCCTTGCAGACACTAGGGGTAGACTGGGCCGTCTGGCTCTTTGTGTTCACGGCCACCTTTTGAGGAGCAGTGTGGCAGTGGGGAGTCCTGAATGGGGTTATATGCCCCTTCACCTCAGACTGACCATCATCATTCACACTGCCTGCATGCTTTGTAGAGGTCAGTGAAATCCCACCAAGATGAACGCTGATGTCTTTCTCCGCATCTAAATGAGTAGATATTTTAAGTGATGGATTATTCTCTGGAATAGGATAACCTGAAGAGCAAAGAGTGTCCACAGTATTGTTCTCCGAATCCCCATGTTCTAGCTGTGAAATCACATAACAGTACTGGTCTACAGATTTCCCCTTAAATGTGGCAGGACCTGTCGGCTTAGCTCTGCTGGGAGCAGAAGTGCCCGTCTTCAGTCTGGGATGGAGAGAGCTCAGGGGCTGAGTAGGACAAGTGGCTGGACGTGCCCCAGTGCTTTCCACAGAGGCCTGCTCTTGCTTGCGGAGTCTACTGGGTCTGGGCTGAGATAGGTTGAACGGCTGGGGTTTTGTGCACGCCTTCTTCCGCTTCTCTTTCCCCTGAGGAGTTAATTTCAGACCAATGTTAACAATGCATGCACACATCTTAAACCAACATAGACCACAATATAACCTACCACAACAAAACAAGGAAACTGAACTTAGTTCACTAGTTTTGTTCCTCACCAATAGAGGTCTCTCTTCCCATTTGGTTTGAGTGGGGTTGGTAGGGGCTGGTTGTTGAGCTGTCTTGGCAAGTACAGGAAGTCTGCTCACCCCTTTCAGTTTGTTAGCTGTGCTTGTACCCTTCTGTGGTGCAACAGGGTCACGGTTTTCAACTCCTCGTTTGGAAACATGATGGAAAGTGGTGCTGGGTTTTGAGAACTTTGCAGTGCCTGGAGCCCTACACTGTTCGTTGTGCGTTTTTAAGACTCTTCAAAAAGGGAAAGAAAAAACAGTAAATAGGCGTTAAGGTTTTTTGGTAGTGAGTAACCCATTGAGTGAGTTATTTATTAGAACAAGGTACTTGAATGTAAACTTACCCAGATAAACCTTGTTTGTGTCTGTTTTGGTTTTGCTGGGAAAGGGTAACGTTAGAGAATGATGCCATTTGATTATATAGAACGCCAGCGCAGTGGGAAAGGAGGGAATGTGGTCTGTGAAAGGAATAACGGATAAAATTACACGATAAAATTGCATGTCACTTTAGACAATCTTTAGGGTCTCAATCATTTCAGAGGCAAAATGGAGAGAAGGGAGGAAAAGTTTCAGAGCAGAATGCTTTAATGTCAGCAGCTCGCTTAATTTATCTTCCACTACCACTATTCTGAGTTTAACTAATATTCAGCAAAGGTAATCATGTTCGCGAAACTGCTAAAAAAATCATTTCTATTACACGTTAGAAACTAAGGACAGTAATGTTACTACTGCACTCTTATTGAAAAATACGAATTAGGTATAGCTAATTGTTTGCTAACTAACTAAGCTACCTAGTTAATATTAAGTAAGCCATCAAAGTTTGCTAATCTCTCTAAGTTTGATGAAGTCCAAAATAAAAGCACACATAACCAAGAGTCTTCTTGAATACGTTATCAATCACTTAAAACATAATCACAGTTTTTAGCTCTGAAAGTGTCTGAGACGGAAGTAAAGCTAAAAATATTTTTTAATTCTTACCTTTTATGATAAAATTACGAGAATGATCAACTGTTTAACCAAATGCACTAGCGACCAACACACTAACAAGACTTCCGGTGTTCATCACGATTTGTAAAAAGCACACTTTTTCATTGGATGAAAAACCAATGACGTAGACCAATTGCTGCGCCCCTTTGCAATATGACAAAATTATTGGTCAGTAGGATACACAGTCATGTAAACAAAACCATGGAAACGACAGGGTTTTTAGCAAAGATTCTGGAGTGAAACGTCTCTGGTTTAACCACGTGACTAATTTACGGTCCATTTGGTTTAACGTGAAACCAATGACAAAACACAATGACAAAATGACAAAGACAAAAACAATGACAAAATCATTTTAACCAGGAACACTTTAATCACTTGAGGAAATACACTTTATTTCTCTCTTTCCAGTTGAACAACTGAGGTTTGCCTTTCCATCCATTCTTTATTTTTTGCAAGTGTTAAATAGGGTACATCATTTAGGTTTATCCCCAGTGGGTCATTAACCCTTAAATTAATGAAATGAGCTTTACCATTCTTTAATTCAACCTGTTCTCTAGGTAGTCTATGACTTTTAGCTCCAGCCGAGCATAGATGAATCAGATTAGACCCTTAGCAGCATCTTGCTCCACACAACCAATGTGGAGTGACCTCTCGATTTTATTTTCCCCATGCAGCACACCACCCGAGATGAAAGTTTTAACTAGGAAAAATATCAGATGCCTTCTTAATGGTCTAATCTGATTTAATGCTGCGTATCAATTAAACTGACTAGGCCTATTACGTTGAAAAAAAGTACAAAAACAGGTTATGAAACAACACAAAATGACACACATTGTAGGCCTACAGTGGCATTTCTGGTGATTACTGTGTTTATTATTTGTAAAGTGTGAATATGCTGAAGAAATTAATTTGTCTAAATGTTTTGTCAATAATTGTATGTCCCATAAGTGGCCTACCATATACTCTTGCAAGCTAATGTAGGCTACCAGACCAAATCAATAACACAATTTTCTGAAGATTGTCCCCATATTTTTTACACACTGTCAAACCAATTTCACTGCCTTAAATTAACCTTAGCAAAGATCAATATTATAGGCTGCTTCAGAAAATGCACTAGCTCAAGTGAATATTGGCCAACAATTCTTTTATCTTTATGACATCTGCACTTATGATTCACCCCTCTTACTATTCTGTCTACTTTAGCCTACTCACCATTATATTAGGCCCATCCCCTTTGTGTGCACTGCCCCCCATGCTCCCAACCCCCCTCACACACGCATACTCACACACATTTGTGAATTCACATACACCACTCCCCGCCCCCCACCATCTCTCTCTCGCTCTCTCTCACACACACACTTTTTTAAGGCCAATTAGTGTCAAACAGACAGGAACAGTGTCAATGACCTCTGCCATATAATTAAGTCAAACTGAGGGAACTTAGCGTCTTGGCAGTAAAAAGAGCATATCTGGACGCTGAGCGCTATAGCCTTGCTACCAGGCTCTACAGCTCTGAGAAGGCATTTTGGCTCATTGAGAAGGTGGGAAGAAACAGATGCCTTTTTAATCTACAGGTCTTCATGAATAGACGGTTACTGAAGACAACATGCAGATGTGTCTAAAGCACGATATAACATTTGCACATTGCACAAAATATACAATTAACTTTAGAATCTGCTATTTAGAATCACCAATTTGTTTAGATCATCACCATCGAAACCAATGAAAGGCCTATCACACTGGGGGTCTATTTATAGGTCAATTTTCCTAAAGAAATAAGAAAGAACTCTTCCTAAACCACATCCTTTGTCACAACAATGTTGTTGTTGTTTTTCTGTTAAGTGTATAAAATAGACTAAAGCTGGTTATTATTACTATCCATCAATTTTAAAAAAACATCATCAATATATAATATTCCAAACATTGAATTTTCCCTTGCACTACCCTACCATGATCCACAGGAGGCAGCATGTGGAGCGATGCTTGGCTGATCAGCCATATTATTTTACATTTTATTTGACAGGAAGAAATCGATTCATTTAAACCTCACTTTGTACATGTTAATCAGTCTTGTGGCTGCATCCACGACAAACTACTTTGTGATAAAAAAATAAATCAGCTCCAAATCAACCTCTTCTTCAGCTTTTTAGTTACTGATATGAGGTGTGTTACAGGGTATATGGCTCATGATCAAGGCTAATGGCAGAAGTGGCTATGTGCCCCACACTACCAAGCTAAGGCCTGGACTACAGTTGTTTCCTGACCTCTATTTTCCACACTTGTGTATCAAATGACCTTGGCCTGTAACACTTTTGTAAAAGAATATAAAAGCATATATTGCTTATTTTTAAGGAGCAGTTAAGCAGCAGGCTTTACAGAAGGGGGGAATTGTCGAGGAGAAAATAACATTCTAGAACAATCCAAAGCACAAAACCTTCAGAGCTTTACTGGAACAGCTAGAAGACACATTGGTTTGATATCAATACAGTTAGCAATGTAAGGTTTTCTTTTATTTTGGGGTTGTGGTATCTTTTGAACTGCTTGCAGGAATAACGCTTTTATACACTGCCATCAAAAGGAAATTTGGAGATGGTACTAGAATTAATTTTCAGATATAAAGGGTGCCTTAAATAGTGGTTGAAAGTTATATAGCGTTGCTTTAAACATGGAAATGTGCATAAGATGAGACCCTCTTTGCTGCACTCATTTTTATCTGCCCCTTTCCCTCTCACTCAGCGCTGTCATTCCCAACACTCCATCTGGGCACGTTCGGCTTTCAGCTAGCCTCCGCTCATCTCCAGCCATCCATTTTCTTCCCTCATCTCTCCATCTTCCAGCCCAGCGGCCCTCCCACTCCCTATGCCTTCTTCCCAGCATTTTTTCATTGACCTTTACCAGCTCTTTTTGCTGTCCTTTGTGCTGGCCCATTTGCCTCCACCCAGCCAGACTGAAGGCAGCGCATGAATGTAAAGGCTGAATGGGAAGTGCGTTTTCCTGCCCTGGCCTGACTGCTGTGATGATGTATTGTGGGTAGTACGACTTTTCTAATAAACACACTTGGGGTAATTAAGGTAGTAGGAGGCAGCAGACGGTGGTGGTCCAGGGACAACACAAAACTATAAATCACAACCCCTGGTTCCGCCTTCCCGAGCGTGGCCGATCACACTCGCCCAAAAAGCAATTCTGCCAACCTGTGTTTGCACATTTGTCTTCATCAACCGCTGCTTGTTTTGGGGCCAGACTGAATTTGCCCCGTTCCCATGGTAATCAAATGAGCCAGAGATATCAAATATGTCCATTTTAATGTCAGGGCTAGCATAACATTTGGAAAACCTGGCAAAAAAAAGAGACGATACAAAATGGAAACCTATAGAGCCTGCTGTGATACAGTATAACAAAGGCCAACATTTACTATAGTCACTGGCACAACTCTGTCTTTGACACACATAGCAAAAAGCAGCTCATTAAATGGGTGGTAGAGCTGATCAAAGGGGCTTGAATTGCTGAGTTGTCTGGAGGCAAATGTGGTTTATTCACATTAGATCTACACACAAAGATCTGGGAAGTTCAGGGTAATATCTGTTATTTTCCTGTGATGTTCCTCCAGGTTGGAGGTCTGATGTCTTTAGCTCTTCGTCCTTAACTCTTTCTTGCTCTGATTGATCAGTTGTTTTGGGTCTCTGCTTGAAATGTTGGATGCTGTGACAGAAAATAATTTTAAGACCTCCAAACATTGATCATAATCTTAAAATGTTCCCTGACGCCCCCAGTCAGCACCACACCTCAGAATAATCCAAACGCCTGCAAGTGTTTACCTCACAGAGGTCAAGAGGCTATTGAATTCAGGACAGGAAAACAAGCCTGGTGTTGGCGTGGCCAGGCTCTCTCTAGAGTCCTCCTGCACATCAGAGAGGCAGACAGCTGTCAGTCAACCAGCTGAGCCCCACAAGAGGGTAGATCTGCCGTGCATCTGATGCCAAAGCGGCAAAACATAGGTCCTGAATGCAACTGAACACGACAGACAGGTGGACACACAGATAGACAGACAAAGAGGGGGGAGGATAATTGAATAGAAAGAGACTGGCAGAGAGAGACGGTGAGATGGAGGGATACAAACCCCACACTGCCTCCAAGGGACACAGGAAGCAGCAACTGCTAGAGCAGGAGATTCAGCCAGACAGAACAAGAAACCCAGGAGCAGCCATGACACATGATGGACATTAAGAGGCGGTGAGAGGTTGTTTTTTTCCCCTCCTCCCCCTACCCCTCTCCTCTCTTTCTCTGTGTCACACTTTCTCTCGTCTCCCCTCTTCAAACATGTTATCTATTCTGATCCAGCGGTGGCATGGCACAGTGAGAAGGTTAGGAACCATTCAAGAAGCCCAGGCTGATCCCTCAGCTGCAGCCAAGCTCACTGACGGAGCTCAGAAATAATGTGGGCAGGCGGCTGCCGGTGCTGGTGACGGGGAGGACAGAGGGATAAAAGAGCGCGGCAACCGGAGACAACGCTGAGGAGAGCAGTCATGAAATAATGACATGTTTGATAAGGATAGCAAGAGCCGTCACAATCAAATGCACTGCACACAGTGAGCCTAGGGGGAATTGTTGAGGAGAAAATAACATTCTTGAACAATCCAAAGCAATGGGTGTCAACACGAACGGGGAAGATAAACTGCCGCAGGGAAGGAAGGAACTTTGTTGTTGCGATAAAAAGGAGGGAGAGAGAGAGAGAGGCTTTGATCTTTGCAGACCTGTAACTGGTTTTACAAAAGGGTGGGCAGGCATGTCAGGTTTACTTTAGGATAGCCAATGAGCTACCCGATGATTCTGATTTTCAGAATACTGTGCAAATTGCTGTATTTGTAGACTGACTATAGACATGCCTCTACCAAATTCTCTAGCTGGTAGAAATAGAATATTTACCATGCCAGTGTGAAGTAACAGTCTCTCTGACTTTATTAAGGCACAAGACCAGGTCTTGACTGCTGGGCCCAGGGAAGTTGGTTCTGTTCCATTTCACAAAATCATCCATGAGATGTTTGAAAGGAACATTGTTTATCTCAGGGATATTCTCCCCATCTTTTTTGGAGTTGGACTGGGACCAAGTAGGGCATTACCATCAGAGAACTCAAGCAGGCAGAATAGCCAGTGCAGCATGAAGTGAAAACTACTCCGAACACAGTTAGCGAAAAAACACAAATTTTAATGTAGTAGTCACACAAGAGCATAGCACCAATTATGGGCCCCATGTACAAGCTGTGCCCAAGTAATTTTAAATTTTTAAATAAATGTAAAATTTCAGACTCCTTTAGGGCCCACTCCCCATTTGGGGCCCTGGTAACTCAGCCCCTGACCTCACACACTGACATATAAGGAAATTAGATGTAAACCCCACACTGGACTGATGGTGGTGCTACTGAGGTTAAGAAATGCATTTCAATTTCCCTGTTTGCTTGTTCAAGAGCCTCTCTAATTAGCATGGTAAATGTCAAAGACTCTAATTGTGTAAACTTTTAATGTTACACAAATACTCACTATACTAAAAGCATTCCGAAACAGTTTTGCTCATATCCTCATGTCCACACATATCCTCACATTAATAGATTGCTTTACAAGCACCCACAGTAGGTTCAACGCATTTAGTAACAGTATTTTCACCTCCTTGTGTGTATATGGAAAAATGCAAGGTTATGTAAAATGTGCAGAATGCAGTTAAAAAAGGGAAACCTGCTTTAGTGTGAAAATGGCTAGTTCCTTATTAACATGGGTTTGTGCCTCCTGCAGACTGGAGGTATTCAATAACAGTGTCCTTGGTGACTGGTTCCTTATAGGTTTGTGGCCACATCCAAATATAAATACACTACTTACTGAGTCTGATGTTGAAACGTATAAAGTCATCACTTTTTCCAGCTCCGGCTTC
Source organism: Limnothrissa miodon (assembly GCA_017657215.1). Classification (NCBI taxonomy): domain Eukaryota; kingdom Metazoa; phylum Chordata; class Actinopteri; order Clupeiformes; family Clupeidae; genus Limnothrissa; species Limnothrissa miodon. Next base: position 158,290 of record JAGFZM010000038.1, on the reverse strand, counting down.
AAACGCGATCCATGTTGATTATGAGTGGGGAATTCTGTTGGGTAAACGGATGATGGATTAAAGAGGAAAAGCGAGTGCAGTTGTCACTTCCAATCTGCTGTGGAGGTGCAGGGCTGCCAGAGGCTCCACCCACAGGCAGGAGTAGGTTTTTTGGCCCTGGATGCTCACCACTCTCTTGGGCAGATCTGCCACCAGTCCCCCCCCCCCCCCCCCCCCCCCCCCCCCCCAAACACACAACCCACCTTTCCACTTGGAGCCACCTGCGCCAGCTGGGCCTTGCTCCACAGTAGCACATCCACACGCCACTGACCACCCGCTGTCACAGACACCTCCACTGACACACATCCCTGCGGCTACACAAGAGACAATAGGCCATGGCAGTTGTGTGCCATGTGTCGAGCACCTTTCCCATACACTCAGACATGAAGACACACACACACACACACACACACACACACACACATTGACTAAGTGTGTAGAGACTAATAGTTCAACATTTCTCAGAGGTTGGTGGTGTTCTCTTGTGAATTAAAAACACAGTGAGAAAAAATGGGCTTGACAATGTACGTATTAGTGGAAGATTTGTCAAATATTCAAGTGAGAAAAGGTGATAATTAAGCATCACAATAATGAGTGCAAACTCGATCGAAACCTATCCTAAACTGACAAAAGCATAACATAAACACATCCGTCTACACACACACACACACACACACACACACACACACACACATAGAGAAGGTCTGCCCTCTCATCTCTGTCTCATTGTGAAGAGGCTTGCTGTGAATCAGCTGTAAATAGGGTGAGCTGAGACCAAAGTTGTCATCTCACAGCTATAGAAATCAATAGAGCTCCGTGTTGCTTCTCTAATCTCACCACATGTGTGGCGTGAGCGGTGGGTGGCTGGACACACCAGAGGAGCAGGGGAGAGGGGGAGGAGAGGAGCAAGGGAGAGGGGGAGGAGGAGGAGGAGGAGGAGAAGAGGAGGAAGGGGGGGCGGGAAGGGGTGAGGCCAAAGTTGGCAGCATGTGCCAGGGGTTTCAGTGAAGACTGTCAGAGAAAAGGTGAGGCTGATGGCACAGAGAGAGAGATAGAGAGAGAGAGAGAGAGAGAAAGAAAGAGGGGAGGGAGGGAGAAAGAGATACCAGAGAGATGGAAAAGATACAGAGAAAGGCATCCAAATAAAGCAGAGGATCTGAATGTGAGCCCTTAAAATTCAGCAGCGGTGAGTGAAATCAAAGCGTGGACTAGGGAGCAGTGCAGTGAGGTGTGTGTGTGTGTGTGTGTGTGTGTGTGTGTGTGGGGAGGGAGTGGAGGGAACCTGTCAGCCTCCCTCTCTGCTTTTCCCCTGCCAGTTGTGTCACATGTCCTGGACTATCGATACGGGGCATGCTAAACAGAGAGAAAGCGGACGAGATTTACCCAAACGATAATTGACTGGACCTGTTGCCTCTGACGTCTCCCAACTTAACTCCCCGCGGGGACCACCACTGACCAATCCTACCTGGAGCAGCTGACGGACACTGATTCCCTGCCACTATCTCCTCACAGGAGCCACCACCATAACAGCCTCCGGCGGCTGTGGCACCCTGCTCCATGATGCACCGCTAACATGCTATTTCCCTCCCATTCCAGCACAGCCGGAGCCCTGGCTGGTCTGATTGCTGCAGCGGCAGAAAAAAAAACGATTCAGCAGTAGATTACTGATCCTATCTTTGTTGTATGTTAAAAGCCCCATTCATTTACATATTCATGGAAGGCCAGTACATTCGTTAATGTTGAAGAGTCTATCTGGACCCCCACCCCACACCCAACATACACACTTACACACACACACACACACACACACACATACACTCACACACACTATCCCACCCCACCTCCACCGTGCCAGCCCAAACCTCATGCCGCTCACCCCCCACCCTTAATGCATGAGACTAGACGGAAAGCAGCTGGATTGCGAGCATATATTATATTGATTACAGACAAATTGGGGAGCTCCAGGGAAGGACATCCCTATAGCCGAATGCATCCATAATTTATGATGCGTGTATCCATGCAGCGGAACATTGGTATTCATGCAGACGTCCGTGTGTTCTGTCCACAGCAAGCAAAGGGCAAGTAGAGGAAGGGGAAGGTGCTGGAAAAGTGTAAGATGTTTGTGTGAGTGTGCGTGTGTGTGTGTAGGTGATTGGGTTGGAGGGGGGGGGATCTCAGGGGGTGCTTGGAGGAAGATATGCACATGCATGATGCTACTGAAGGACGCCAGTCACTCACATATTTCATTCCACCCGTTGCTTGTCATCTCCCATATGAAATGCCTCTCTCTCTCTCTCTCTCTCTCTCTCTATATATATATATATATATATAGAGAGAGAGAGAGAGAGAGAGAGAGAGAGGCATTTCATTATATATATATGTTATACATGCATTTTATATATATATACAGTATCTATCTACACTCTAAGAAAAACTGGTTCTTCGCAAGTGCTCTGAGGCACTTTAGGTGCTCTGGAGAACCTTTTTATGCTAAAGAACCTTTTCTTGCTGTTTAAGGTTCTTTGGGGAACTGAATTAAAGAAAAAGGGTTCTAAGTCATACCTTGTTGTACTTTTAGTGCCTTGAGGAACCTTTTTGGCTATTGACTGACTAACTTGTGGCTGTGTGGAGGAATGATTGTAATGGGGTCATTTTTTTATTGTAAAGGGCGATAAATGCAACTACTTTTTATATAGAGCAGTCATAAAGTAATGTAATTATAAATCATATTAAGTAAGAATTTGTGGATACTTGATTACTTTGTAATGACCCAATGCTGAATTAGAACAAATTATTAGAACCTAACCCCAGGGGTGTGAAGATCCTCTTGAAATTGCAATTACATATTTAGCCTAACCATGAATGCACAAAGGTATGCAAACAAGCCAGATATTATATAGGCCTACACTAAATTCTAGGAGGCAGGGCTTCTGTGTGGCTTACCTTGTTGGTAGTAGGATACTATCCCCACAGTTAACTCTACTACTTATTTTATTTCATAACCTACATTTTTTTTTAACATCACCTGTCAAGTAAGTAGAAGTAAAATAGATAGACTGTCTGTAACATAACTCTCCACCACAATGCAAAAACAGATGTGTCAAAAAACAACACATGCTGATGTGTAGACAGCCTGACACTATTTGTGTAGAATTTTAACTCACTAAGTGCATAATCTCTCATGCCTGAAAAGTTGACACTGTGACGTGTCGGGAAGGACGTTAAAAATAATTATTTTAATAATAAAAAATAAAACACATTTTAGTAGGCCTAGTAAATAACACAGGAGGGAAGTTTATTAAAAAAATATTGCATTTCATTAGGCCCATGTAACTTTGTCCAACTGTGGCAAATAACGGTTGTTTTATTCATTGCCCCTCAACTTTGTATTTGAACTGATAGTTTCGCCCGCCGTTTATCATTCTTCTGTCGTTCGGGAACAACTTGCTGCTGACGGCAAAGATGCTACTCTCATCTCCAAGCAAACATATCAAGTAAGTTTTTCTTAAATTAGTTTCGTTTGAATTTAAAATTTTGATAATACGAAAAATAACCTAGTTTTTTCATGGTGTAGTTATGTCTGCTACGATTTAACCTGTCTATGACATTAACAGTCCACCTAGCTAGCCATATTAACTAGCTAGTTCTTTCAGGCTGTGACTATTGACCACGAATTTGAAATTAATGCTTGGGTTATCTCATGGCTTTAAAACCACAATTTCATGACTACAGTTGTATGGCAGTTGTATAGTTGTATAGCTTCTAAATGAGTTTACTGACATCCCATATCTGCTCGCAAACAATTCAAGGATCTCTTGCTATCGTAGGCTAACAACTGGTTGGGTAATGGCATGGAAGACGGCTAATCTACCGTTTTATTTTTCGTGTTTCGTGCCCGAGGACTCGGAGCTTGTATCCATGGTAGCTATGAATCTCACGTGTGTCATGAATATGCCTAATCCAGTGTTACTGTAGGCCAATATTCTGCCCAGTAGTCTCCTCTCCCCTGTATATTTTTTTTAACCAAACCCATTCTCAAATGCAGAAATCTCTACAGATCTAGTTTTCATTTCACTTACTCAGTTAAACTCAGTTCAGGTTGACATTTGTTCATTTGTTTAACAAAATCCACTTAAAGCTAAAACATATATATCTTAAAGCTAAAGCATCTATTATACTGGAAGTCTTTGTTCTTTTTTTTCCCCAGATGAAAAATGCTACATCATGGTCCACAGCCTCACACATCATCTGCCACCTATGCCAGGGTGTTGTTAAGTGTGGAATCTGCAATATTCTATTCTGTTGATTTGAGTAGGTATGTTGTAATGTACTTTGTGTTAGTAATAATTAGCAAAATTATTATTTTCATTCAAATTATTGAAAATGAAATAATGAAGTCATTGTAACCTAATTGTGTGTGTTTGTGTGTTCACTCATTAATATTGTATTGTAAAGATTGCACACATTTCCACAAAAATAATACATTTGACCTATTGCACCACATCGAACTTAATCTAACAAAGAAACACTGCATATCTATCCCTTTCTCTCTTCTTCAAAGCTGGGAACCAGTACCGCGACCCTCTCTACCATCCCTGAGATGGAATCAAGAATGTAACTCGTCTGCATTGGGAGCCTGAAAAGCCCAATGCGAAAGTACATCATCACTTCCAGAAATGACCAGGTCACTATTCGATAGAATGATAGCTTTACGTGTGTTGTCCAGAAGCTTTTTAAGCTTAATTGGGTTTGCAATTTGGCATACCCAGCACAGATCAGCTCTGTCGCCATCTATGTTTTTAAAGGACTCTGAATTTTTTTTTCTTTCTTTGCATATGCCATTGAGAAAAAAGAATACGAAATGATATGAATGTTACTGATGCTGATTATTTCCGACCTTTAGACACAATACAAAATCATTGCCTCACATGTCAAGTAAATTATACTAGTCTGTTTCAAGTTATGCTACAGTGTTAAAAAGCTTACTTGAATATTAGGGGGAAACTTGTTGCCTAAAACGAGTTAAGTAAATATACTGTTTAATAATGCGTATTTAACTCACCCTAGCATGATTTAATTAAATAGACTAGAAACATTGACTTGACTTATTTGATTCAATGCATTACAGAAGCTAAAGCATCTATTATACTGAAAGTCTTTGTTCTTTTGTTCTTTTTTTTCCAGATGAAAAATGCTACATCATGGTCCACAGCCTCACACATCTGCCACCTATGCAAGGGTGTTGATAACAGTGTGGAATCTGCAATATTCTACTCAGTTGATTTGAGCAGGTATGTTTCACAAGGACTGTTGTAAAGTACTTTTGTTAGTAATCATTTGCAAAATTATTATTTTCATTCAAATTATTGAAAATGAAATAATGAAGTCATTGTAACCCAATTGTGTGTGTGTGTGTGTGTTTTAAATCACTCATTAATATTGTATACATTTGACCTATTGCACCATATCAAACTTAATCTAACAAAGAATCACTGCATATGTATCCCTTTCTCCCTTCTTCAAAGCTGGGAACCAGTATCACGACCCTCTCTACCAGCCCTGAGATGGAATCAAGAATGCAACTCGTCTGCATCAGGAGCCTGAAAAGCCCAATGCGAAAGTACATCATCAGTTCCAGAAATGACCAGGTCACTATTCGATAGAATGATGGCTTTACGTGTGTTGTCAAGAAGCTTTTTAAGCTTAATTAACATTATCAATTGCTATCAAATGTAGCAAAATGCAGTGTCAAAGTGCTGTGTGTTTGTGATGAGCAATTATTTTGAGGAATAATTTTATATTTTGAAGAGAAATATAAAATTCATATATTGCAAAGAACTGCATTTGTGTCTTTTTTTTCCTCTAGCAGCACATCAATCTATTGCATGCTATAGCTGAGGCATCCCTTCATAACATCTGAAACAAAATTTTGTCTGGGGGTTGATGAAAACAGCTTTGACAGGTATTGGTCAGTAATGTAATGTAAATCGATCCAAAATTTTCCAGAGGAACAGGATTTTGGTTTAAGGTGATGGGTTTCTAAGTAACCGTTAACAGTTCTCTAAAAAAACAGTTACTAGATATGCAAAGAACCTTTCATGAAAGGTTCCTGATGGAACCAGTAAAGGCTCTGTCAGGAACATGGCTAAAAACCTGTATTGGTTTTCTAAAGCACCGAACTGAACTGGTTCTTCAGAGAACCCTTCAATAAAAAGTTCTTTGTGGAACCTTAAAAGGTTATTCTTTTAAGGTTCCACAAAAAACCTAATAAGGTTCTTTAAAGAACTTGGTAATATATGGTTCCTTGAAGAACCATCCGGGAATAGGTTCCTTGTAGAACCAAAGAAGGTTCCCCTATGGCATCACTGTGAAGAACCACTTTTGGTTCTAACTTGAACCTTTATTTTTAAGGGTGTATCTATATATATATATCTACAGTATTTATCTTTCTTTCTTTCTTTCTTTCTCTCTCTCTGTTGATCTCTCTCTCTCTGCTCTGTGGAACTCTCTCTCTCTGCCTTGTTGGCGAAGCTTCCTAAATAAATGAATTGGCTGAAATTTGTCACAGTAATTGCCCGGGGGCCTCATTCTGTTAGCCCCTCTTTCTTCCATTACCCTTACATTTGCTTATTTGTTGCCCTGCGTGTGGAAATTACACCACTCCATTAATAAGAACAAAGACATTTTTTTGGTGTGTGAATACGGTGAGGCGGCGGAGTCCAAGACATGTCTGGGCCAAATGCAAAACCGAGTAACGCAAATCAAATGGCTGCTAGTCTCATTGGGATTCTGGGCAGGCTTTTGTCTGTCTTATTAGGAACATCTCTTTGGTGCAATTAATCTCCCCTATCGCCCTCATTTCTTTTGCTCACAACAACAGGCAACAGGCCCACCTTGTTAAACACCCTTTAGCTTTTCATCACGCCCCACATTCGCCTCCCTCTTTCCCTTCCCTCTTCTAGGCTTCCCTTTCCCTCCTTCTGTTATCGACTTTATCAACAGGCTGTTTCCTCCAGTAACGGTAACAAGACTAAAGGCAGATTAAAGCAGAGTCCATGAGGAAGAAGGGGGAGAGGATAACTGTGTGTTAGAGAGAGAGAGAGAGAGGGAGAGAGAGGGAGAGAAGAAACAAAGGAAGGAGGAGGACTGTGAAAGAGGGAAAAGAGAAAGTGGGAGAGAGAGGAACGAGAGAGGGGGAGGAGGAGGGGAGGGGTAAGGGGAGACGCTCCAGTGCTTGGCTGACAAACAGAGGGTCCCTCCAGAGCAGAGCAAGGAAGAAGAAGAGTGAGAAGAGAAGGGAGAAGAAGAGAGGAGAAGAGCGCCGCAGAAAAAGAGGAGGAGAGTTTGATGTGGGTAGTCGACCCCCTCCCACCCCCCTTATCACACATACACACACACACACACACACACACA
>JAGFZM010000038.1:138495-150438 GCA_017657215.1 Limnothrissa miodon | reverse complement strand
ACACACACACACGTCTACCATTATATGGGAAGAGTCATAATGAGGACACAGGCGTTCACACACACGAACATGCACACACACACACACACAAACATGCACACACACACACACATACACATACACGTGTGTGCTCATGCACACACACACACACCTGCAAACACACACAATATCAATATCTCCATGGGAACCACCCAGTCGCTTTGCTAATAAACAATACCCTTGTGTTTTGCTGTTTTCTTCCCAATGTTGAAACTCTCCCCCCAAAGCATGTCGAAACACCACTGACCACTATGAAATGGACAAACAACCTCAAAAATCCTCCACATTCAAGCCTAATATTTAACGAACTTGCATTAGGTGTATCTAAATTCTAGTGCACTCTGACACGCTACAGCTTTGTAATTGCAAATGCGATTTATTTACACAATCAATACAACAAGCCCAGATTTACTTGATTTTAGCCCCCTCCACACACATCCGCACAGACGCACACCCACACTACAACCCAAAAACTTTTTATCAAGATGTAATGAGTTAGATTGATTTGCAACCTTGATCCTCTACGCTCCATAGCTGAAATAATGAGAATGACTTTACAGTAATACTTCAAATAACATCTCTGGATAAATTAAAGGTCTTTGGCACACATATGCAACAGATGTAGAACTAAGATGTAAATTCATGGGAACGGTCTCTCAAGCTGACAACCGTACAGCTAAAAGCAGAGGGTGGAAATGAGGTAAATGTATACCTGTTGCACAAGCCTGTAGCCCATTAGAAATGTTGTGCACTGCGGCGCTTAACAGTGTGGTTTTGGGCCACGGCCGTCTGTGCTTGGAAACCATATCATCAGTGTGCACAGCCAAGGCCATGGGAGGATGTGGCTAATGAGAGGGAGACTCAGGAACATTCCTCTGCATGCAAATAAAAGATAAACTCAGAGACAGAGGGAGAGAGAGAGGGAGGGAGGAAAGGCAGCGTTGATAGAGAGACAGACAGAGAAAGAGAGGGATTGAAGGAGGGAAAACAGAACACATGTAATTGCATTCAGACCTCTCATTTGTCGCCAGCAACCAGAGAAGCTCAGAGATGAAGGAGAAGAAAGCAAAGAGGTTTCCGCAGCCCACAGCCCTGACAATGCACACGCACGCACACACAAGCGCACACACACACACACACATCAACATCTCAAAACTAAAGCCAAACTTTATTCTACGCTGGCCTCCACATGCACTTGGCTAGAGCCTGCCTCAGTAAAATGAGAGATGTGGCATTTTAGCGAGACGCTGTCACCTCACTCACTGCCAACAATTTAGGAGCCTAGGAGACGCGCCGGGTGGGCAGACATTGACAATGGCACCAGACTGTTTATATGGACGCTGCTGTGCCGTGTGTGTGTGCGTGTCTGTGTGTGTGTGTGTGTGTGTGTGTGGTGAGGTTGTGGACAACAAGTGTGTTCACATGTCAGTGTGTGTGTGTGTGCGTGTGTGTGTGCGTGTGTGTGTGTTGGACCGGCCCTGCGCCCTTGTCATGTTCCTGTCACATCTGAAGTTTGGAAGAAAGATGAGTCCTCTTTAAGGATGGCGCAGTGTGTCGCCCTGTGTGACTGATAGAAAGGTAGAGTGTCCGTTACACAGGAGAAATCAATCCTCCCCCCTCTCTCTTTCTCTCCCTCCCCTTTTCTCTCTATCTTCTAGTCTCCCTCCCACTCCATCAGATCCCTGCCCCTCCCCTCTTCCAACAGTCTCTCTAACCATCCCTAACTCTCTTTCTCTCTCTCTCTCTCTCTCTCCTCCTGTCTCCTGTCACTCAGTCTGGATAGTACCCATTCCTTCCCTAACGTCATTATGTTTTCTTTGTAATTTGTTTGGACACTTCTGTACCGCTCTATTTTACCTTATCCTTTCTTTTCTTCTTTGAGACATCTATCAACATTTGACGTTTCTTTTTTTCCCGCGTGTGTGGTTGTGTACTTGCACATTTCTGCGTTTGCATATGGGAGCATTTGTTTTTGTATGTGTGTGTGCATGTGTGTGTGAGTGTGTGTACAGACAGGCCATTCTGTCAACTCTGTGACTGTAGGGGTAGTGAGAGAGAGACAGAGAGAGAGAGAGAGGGGAAGAAAGATGGAGAGAAAAAAAACATTGTTGGGTTGTTGATGTTTTTTCCTCCCCTTGAGCGCTGTGTTTTTGTTTTATGACACTGTTTGGACTGAGGGGCTGATCTGGGGCCCCGTGAGGACCCCGGCCCGGCCCCCGCGCCGTCTGCCTGGAATGGGGAACAGTAAATAAGTAGTAATGGGAGTGAATGGGAGGGAGTTGGGGACCGCTCTCTGTCATCACTTTAGAAGGTGGCGACCCCCGCGGCACAGCGGCCCCCGGCTGCTCAATTATTCAGGCTGAGTCTCCTCGCCTGGCGTGGCCCCTCTCAGGAGGAGACGGCGCTGTGATTGCTGGGAGCAGACTGACTGACATTTGCACATGAAAATAGGCTGCGTTGTGCCGCACCACCAGACCCCCAACACCCCACCCCCTCCTGTCCCCTGAAATCCTCCCTTCCTCTCCCCCCTTCTCGTCCCCTGCTTCCCTTCACCCAGGCTGCTCTCTCATCCCCCTTATCCCACAGGGCTAGTACCCACTTAACAAAAACAACACAAGGGACCATCGTGGCTCCAGAGCCAGGCAGCCAGGCAGGCAGGTAGGCATGTGGAGTGCTGTAGGGGGAACTGCTTTCTCTATCTCCCATCACAACGCTCTGCTGCTGCTGTTGTCAGTGGGCTCCTGCTGTCCCCTCAGTCACTCTAGGGCTGGGCAGGGCAGCAGTGGTGATGACCTCGCCTAGGCCACCCGCACAGCATCAGAGGAGAGAGGAGAGACACCCTTGCGGGTCACTAGACACAACGCCCACCCCAACCCCCCCCCAACAGCTTGCATGTCGTGACACCAGCAGACTTGGCACCGCATTGAGCCGCACCCACGCGTCCAAGTTGACGTGCCGATGTTAAGAAATAAAGACACAGTCCCCAGCTCCACCACATGCTCATCAGAACCCCCCCAGTCTATGTTCCACAGGCAACTACATTATGGTTGCCGTATTGGCTCACAGATACTCTTCCCTAAACCATTCTCTGCCACTCACTGTAAGTGTATCAGTCCATTTTCTGATCCACGCGCTCAATGTTGGATTCATATCTTAGGTATAGCCTCAGGAGAATGGCTCTCGTTATAGCGGCCGTGCCCCTCCCGTGGCTCTATGAATACAAGGATTGATCACTTTGCCTTTTTTCTGTATCAAGACTGTCAAGATAATGAGAGCGTGTCCAATTAGATAATCCTTGGGGCTGATAGTGTCAATACTTTGCTGGGGGAAAGATGGCGGGCCTCGGAGGGAAATACATACATGACAAACGCACATCAATCATGGGATTGTGAAAAGGGTAAGCAGGCCCCCCTGATAAGAGAGCAATCAAACGGTTTGATCTGAAATAATGCATTCATGACCCAGCGCCACACATGATAGATGTCTCTTTTTTGTGCCATGCTGCCCTCCCCCCCTATACTGTAATTCAATACTGTTACATTCTGAGGAATATCGCAGGGGAGATTGGATACACACTGTGGTTCACATTTACAGTACAAGGGTGAAGTAAGGGTTCTTGTTAAGCCATCTTTCTCACTTACATTATTTCCTTTTACCATCTCATTGACTTTCTCTTACTCCTTGTGTCTTACTCTGCCGTTGGATTTAAATGCTGTACAACCATAAACAACTAAACTCCAGCACCACCATTTAAGCAGTTCATTCAATTTGGAAACAAGTGCATTTTGCCCAGAACCTTCTTTATCAGCTCCAATCAACCTGGCCACAGCTGGTGCATTTAAATGTGCCCGGAGTACAATGACAAAAGACTTACTGTTTCTTTGCATTTTGTAAATTACAGTTTAGACATGAATGTGATGGCTACGGCTCCTAAAGTAAATGGGCGGTGGCGTAGGGCCGAATGCTTTTGTTTAATCTTTAGGTCCGCACACAAAATGAATGTAGACTTAAAGAAGAGAGAAGGCTGGGAAAGGCTAGGGAGGGCGAGTGTGCGTGTCTGCGTGTGTGTGTGTGGGATGGGGTTGGTTTGTGTGTGTGTGTGTGTGTGTGTGTGTATGTGTGTGAAGGGGACGAGACTGAGGATTCAGTATGCCTGACCATGTCTCCTAGCCTGAGAAAGGGAGAGGCAGGGGATAAGTGGACAGAAAGAAGGGGAGGAGGGAGGAGAGAGGGAGTGAGGGAAAGAAAGAGAGAGGGAGAGGGTGGAGCACAAGACAGATGACAAATTGTGATTAATAAATGTGGTCCGGGACGGCAGTGTGGAAAGCTTGTTATTAATAGAGAGAATTAGAGAGGCTGTGCAACTCAATCTGCACACTGTCACTCTGTATCAGGCCTCATAATCAGAGCTAAATGAAATAGCACACACTTGCACAAACACGCACGCAGTATCCGTCTCTCTCTCTCTCTCTCTCTCTCTCTCTCTCTCTCTCTCACACACACACATACACACACACACATACAGCCTTTCCAAAAAAAATGTCGTACCTGCATGGACACCCACCCACATTTATTTGAGAAAATAGTGCATCAAATTCATACACTTCTGCCTAAATGAGCCTAAACATCCAAAACTATACCTACTAAATCTCCCCAGGGTGCTCAGAAATGATGATATTTTATTAAAATATGTGTCTTATGTGTCTTTAAATCATGTAGCTCTTAATTTTCTAACGATTATCTTGTTCTGGTATTTTCACATAACATACAATTATCTGCATCCTGCAAAACAAATCACAGAATATTCTTTAGCTCTACAAACATTATTTTTGTCATCCACTATGTGTTATATAAAAAAATAATTAAAAAAATCTATTAGTGTATCCCCATCCACTGAGTTAGGTGATCGCCTTGATCACCTTGATTTCCAGATAACTGCTTTACATGCGGATTTATATTTGACATTTTACACCCTTTTAAAGAAATGGGGTTGTTTAGCTGGACGCATTTTGGTGCATACATAAATATGTCTGTAAGGTTCATATCATGGGGAGATGTTCATTACCATTAGGGCACCTGAAAGCAGTTCCACTCAGGTGCACCTGCAATCACAGTGGCGGTGCAACCCCTGATACTGTGAATCAGTTGGTTTAAGAGTTGTGTTCTTTAGAAGCCAGCTGGTGGAACTTTGAGGAAAAGGACAGCTGAGGGGAAGAACCTTTGCATTGGTTGCACTTGGCCTCAGCACAGTCACCTCTTGTGATTCCTAAGCTTTATTATTCTATCTGTCCATTCCTGTAGTTTGTTACATCATTTTTAATATTTTTTGCCAGCAAATTTTATAGATGTCATGGTGGAACATAGAATAAAGATTGATATAATCTAGTAGGGCTCTCAATCTATTACCATTTTTATCCACAATTATCAAAACTTTATGTAGTTAATTGTGATTAATCACAAATTGTGGAAAAAATAATGTACACTCACTCTAAAAAAAAAAAGGTTCTTGAGGGTGCTATATAGAACCATAGGGGTTCTTTGTCTAGAAAATTGAACCATTGCCTTCAAAAAGATGCCATTTCATGCACGTGATGGAATATTTGAACTTCAACGACCTTTACTGGAACCTTTCTGAAAACGACACACTCATTTTACACAATTTTTAAGGTAAGTGGTTGAAAATGTTCACCTCTTTTTTCATGTGGTATTTCCTTAGTGTTACAGACGGAGAAAAGATAAGGGGCTTTTCCCATAAACTATCATAAACAACGTCAGTACGTGTAGCTATTAGGGCTTTGACATCTGTGTGAAATTTGTTGTAGTTACAGTAGCTATCGATGTCATGTTATCCACAGCAAATACAGTTCACATTGTTGGGTTTCTTATTAAGATACGTTTTCTACTTCTTTGTCAATCTGTTAATTATCACGTTTTGAAGTTGTATGCGAATTGTTGTTCAATGACAAGTCCGGTATTTTAAGACTTGACGTCAATTGCTTGTGTGGAGTTGTCATGGCTAACTTAGGCTAACTTAGCTTAGGCTTTTGCTCATTAGCTATAACGTTATATAGCTGTACAGCAGATGTTTTCACTAATGCCAAAGCCTATTCAAACGACAACATTTGACTCTCTTGGCTACTGTGGACAGTCCTGCAATTAAGTCCTACAATTATCTTGTTAAGCACATCCAACGACACTACAAAAGTTTGGTCAGACTAAACTATTTTCTGCTTCTAAGATGCGTTAGATTTCTAGGCTGTAAGCAATAGTTACCGTATTTAAGGCAACACTGCACAACAATCTCCTGTCCACGATAACTGCTCCCTACAACGGGCTTTAAAATGGATTGAAGAATTATGTATAAACTGAACTCTTGTTTAAATTGGTTATTGAATATAATGCAAATGTGTTGTAATTCTTACATCAACAGATCAACAAATTGAAACGTTTCTGCAGTTAACAGTGAAGAATGACTGAAAAACTTTTTCCACTGATGAAACACCTGGTCATGTTTTTGAAAGATTTGGAAAAGTTGCGCAACACATCAGCATTGGCTCAGTAAGTATGAAATATATTATTTGTTGTAAAATGAGGAGAGTTTTGCTCCTGATCTAATTAGCTACAAAAGGTTTTCATTCTAAACATGACCTTTCAGGTACCCAAACCATAAAAAGTCCTGGGATGTCTGATCACCTGGTTTCCATTTTTGAAAGACCACAGCTGCTCTGGATATGTAAGTATATATGTTCTTAACTTTTTTTGTATCAACCATTGTTTTTTTTTTTCAGTTAATTTTTTAAATGTTATAATGATATGTACTGTAGCTCTCATAATGCATAACAACATCCGCAGGAAACCCTACTGTAGTGCTTACGTAATAAGTTCAAGAAAGGAAGGTCCCCTTTAGTGAACTTAACAACAGTCCAGGAGATGAAAAAAAAGTTTGTCGCCAAAAGACAGAGGGCTGTGGACAACATGGAGGACTGGTGGACAGGTACCAGGATTCTTGTTTTTAGACCATTATTGTCCCTGCCTGTATGTCTGTCTGTCAACTTGCTAGTCAGTGTGGTCACCATTTACAAGTACAATAAAAAATGGCCAATATCTTATGACTAATTGCAGAGGGCAAAGAGACGCAGGAATGACTATTCAATCCAGAAATGTTGGGGCAATTATAGTCCAACACAAGAGGTGCGTAATATACAGTGTTAATGATTCAAGCGCTGCTCACATACTTAATTACTGTACTGTTAATTACTTGTTTATTGCACATTGTTTAAATTATTAATTTCTATATTTTATGGTTGTGTTTCAGATTGTAGTGGACCTTGAAAGTGTTGGGGAGGATGACCTGAGTTACCAGGAGCACATTAATGCCATCTATAATGAGCTGCGCCGGTGCCAGCCAGACCTCACCAACATAATGGACAGAATGAAACGTACACTCTAGAAGAGGGTTGAGTACATGACCAAGCCAACAAACGAGGTGCTGGAGATGTTCCCCTTTCTTCAGGTGCCCAAGCTGGTAAGAAGCTAATAGGAATTATACAATAATTAGGTCCAATTAAAATATTTACCATTTTCTGATTGTTCAAGATCCATTTTACGCACCATGGTATATCCCACAACATTCACCTGGGATGTCTTTTACAGCAAATATTCAGATTTGGCAGTTGTCTCCAGTGAGTCTTAATGGAGTAGGGTGAACTTTGACATTTTATATACAGAGAAGCAAGCAGGTGTATGCATTGAACTGTTGCATTGCTTGGGAATTGTAGAAAAAAAAACCTTAGAACTATTCCTCTGTCTTTTGCAGCTGCATCATGAAATGAGGCTGCGTTTTGGACAGGATATGGAGCTAACCCTCCAGAATACCCTCACTATGATGACACCTAACATCATCAGGGCAGCTCAACAGGGAAATCATAAGAAGATACTTAATATTTGAGGCCAACACAGATGGTACATATGTCATAAAATAACCCCCCCCCCCCCCCCCCCCCCCCCACACACACACACACCCTAAATTGTCTTTATAAAACTACGGTTTTATGAAAACAATGTTTCTTTCTTTTGAAATTCCAGACCTTCAGCAGTGCAGCAGCCATTCTTATCCTCCCTGAGCTCTTCAAAGAGAAAGCAAAACTCCTCTATTGCTTAGATGAGGTAATTATTGTTTCTATATTTGTTATTGTTATCTCTGATTTACTGTACACGTCTTTGTTTTGTCAAGATCAGAAATTCAATCAGGTCACTTAAACATCTCTCATTTGCATAGGAACCACCTAGCCCATTTCCGGTAATCATACTTCGTGATGCAGCGACTCCCCTCCTCTCTCGTAAGGCATCAATAAAGATGGATGGCGTGACCATTACAAGTAGAGAGATGGACATTCCCAATGCGCTCCAATGCCTGTTAGAAGTGTACTTTGTCTTTGGTGTGGAGTACCCCAAAAACATCAGGCATACTTTAAGCTTTGCAGAGCACTACTTATTTAAAATGCAAAATGGAAAGAACTCTGTTTCTATCCCTATCCTGAAACTTTACACCCAGATTCACTCATGATTTTTTTCTGTTTTTGTCAGTTATATGCTGTTTATTTCTATTTCTAACTGACAGAAATGTTTACACTAATTATTTCATTTTCTACCTACTCTATTTTAACTTTTAAATGTTTTTGAATGTGAACTTTTTTGAAAAATAAATAGTCAAATTTGAAACCATCTTTCCACTCATCCTTTAATAATAATAATAATAATAATAATAATAATAATAATAATAATAAAAGATAATGAACCTTTTAAAGGTGCAATTTAGAACCCCTTTTTTAAAAAAAATCAAAGAACCATAAGGGTTCTGTTGATTGAACCCTCTGATATGGTTCTATATAGAACCTTTTGAGGGTGCCATATATGTACCAAGCTATAGAACCCTTAAAGGATCTATATGGAACCTTTTATTTTAAGAGTATATGTTTAAATAGTACTTAAACATTTCTATGGGAAATGTTTGCTCTGAACATCACAGCAGGCTTTATTTACAGTTTAATTTCTTGAATATATGCCTGCATGTTTCATGTCTGTTTTAATTATGCTTATCTTCTCCATCATAGACAGAATTATGCACAAATACTTGGAATAGGGCTCGGGATCATGACGTAAAAACCTTTGCGGGCACCGCCATATTGGCAGCCTAACTCCTTAGTTTACTATAGATTGCTATGGATTTACTCCCGCCTATTAGTGTGTTGTTGTTGCTTAGTTTTTGCCGTCTTGGCCGTATGTTGCTGTACAGTGGTGTGTAACAGCGCAACCCACGATCGCAAGAGGAAAATAATCGCTAATATTATATTTCTGCTTCTTGTCTTCTGCATCTGAATGAATGGATATTACGTTCGGTGCGCTGCCAACATGGCGGCAAAATTCTTAGAATGCAAGGTGTGTGCCCGAACCCTATTGATTTGGAATTCCTTTGGAGTTAATTTGTTAGGCATATGTGCAAAGTGCTATTTGGAGAAATTACAGACTCTACTTGATCCCTGACAGTTTTGGTGATGGCATGATGAATCTACATAGTCCATCGGCCATCAACCACGAGAGAAGCATTGCTGTTTGCGTTAACACGCTATTTTTATATAAAATCTGACTGCTACATTCAGATCAATGAAAATGAACATATGAGATAATACTCAGGCACTTTGACATAAGCGAAAGTCTTATCTGTCTCGTCCTCCCCAAACATTCCACATATAACTCTATATACATCAAAGATCTGTAAAAAACAAATGCAGACATTCAGACAGATTCAATTAATTCCCACTAAGCCTGCAAAACAGTGAGGAAGAGGACTGCTGGACTGCAAAACAGATCCAGCTCCACCAGGTTAAGGTTGAGGCCTATAGCAATAGAGACAAGACTGTCCAAAAAAAACTAAAATAAAAACAAGCACACACACACACACACACACACACACACACACACTGACCAATGAGCTAATCTAAAAATCCCTTCATGCTTCAAAAACCTCCACCCTCACCCCAGTCATCAAGGAAGCCTCCATCACTGGAGTGAAACACTGCAGACGTTGCCATGAAGCCCCTTGAATGACTAGTGCTGTCTCACCAGTGCTGATGACATATCAGGTCACCAGCTGAACCCCTGCAGTTTGCCTACAGGGCAAACAGGCCAGTCAATGATGCTGTAAACATGATACAATTCATTCTGTCACACCCTGACCAGCCCGGGATCTATGCAATCTATTTCTATTTGTATGGATCTATTTCTTTCCTAAAATCCTAATGACCAAACTCTCACCAATCTCCTGCCTGCCCCCCTCATGGATCTCTAGAGTCCCCATGAGCAGTGGTGCACCACACAAGTGTGTCCATTATCCCCTTGCTCTCACTTCCTCATCTTACTCGTCACTAGTATGTGCCCTAGTCAATATTAGCACTTGGTTGAAATCCTAAAAAATAAACTTCCTCCAAACCCACGCATGAACCACCTATCATCTGAAATTAGCCCTAGAAAGTATTTCACTCTGTATTTTTCCTTTAAGGCACTGCTTTGACAAGACATACCTCACGCCTTGACTAGGCATTTATACATAAAAATTAAATTTTTCTATTAACGTGGAATCGCACATAACTTGTTTGGATGTAAACATTCAAATCTATGTTTTTAAAGTGACTAGTCAAATTTTCCATTCTAAAAAATAGTACACTATATGCACTATAATTTGCACTTCACCCACTCCATGTGTAATTTGTCATAATACGCTTTTTCTATATGTAGGTGGATATGTATAGTGTTGTCCCTACTGTACAATATTTGTCTATATTTTTTTTGTCTTTTGAATGTATACTACTACATTTCTATGCTGAATGTATAAGCTTATCTACTAAAAAATTAAATTGCTTTTGTGTGTAAGTATACCAATAAAACCGATTTGAATTCTGCAGAAAATTCTATCTGATTTAACACATATATTCATTGTAATGATACCCTAAATGTGAACACTCTTATCTTTGAGTCAATGCAAGAGCTTCCCGGGAAACCGGCAACATCTTTTTTGTCTGGCCAGCGTTGCTCAAAAGCATACACATTAATATTTTGCCAGCACTTCAGCAAAAGCTGTGCGTACTCTCACTAAAGCTGGTATTTAAAACTTGGTTTGCCCCCAACACACCTGGACTCCCTCTTATGAGTCCCCCCACCCTCCCGGGAGGGTGAAAAGTCAGGCTGCAAATCTTTCCCTTTAATCCACGTCCCTCCCTTCCTCTCTCTGGTCATGCTGCCCATGGCCTGGCCCGTTTAATTGAGTGTTAATCTTAACCCTAATTCCGCTTTCATCCATCATCACTTCTTGTTTGAGCAGCATGCTTGGCCTCATTGATTGACTAACACACAGCAACCCCTTGACCAATTTGACTCGAGCAGATCCATACATCTACTTTACACCCTGGTTCTCACGGGAATATCTCACAGCATAGCAGAGATCAGCGTGGACCGGGCGTGACATGTAACAGCAACACAAGCACAGCCATGTTTTTTTTTGTACATTTCCTGATGCACTCTATGGGACTTTTTTGACGGTGTGGGTGGATGCTGCTTTTGGAATCACTGTCTGTGACTGACCTGAAGGAGCAGAATGGATTGCTGTCTGGTTATTGTGGTAGCGAGTGGGCAGAGCTGACCCGGGGGAGAGAGGCTTGCCCCGGGCCACTGAGCACAGGGCTGCTGCTGCTGCCTCCACCCGACCCTACCCTACCCTAGCGCCTCGCCTGCCCAGCCCCATATCACAACCACCCCCCTGCTGCTGCCTCCGCCATCCGTCCAACATCACTGCATTTACTGACAGGATGCACGTTGCCAGGGAGTCTTGCCTGTTTGTTGCAGTATAAG
>JAGFZM010000038.1:106913-134413 GCA_017657215.1 Limnothrissa miodon | reverse complement strand
GCTGGAGAAGGTTGTGGGGCTCGGTGCTGGGTCTGCTCCAGGTCCCTGGACACAAATGCAGCCTGACGTGAAAGGTCACGCCGTTCGTCTCTGGCGCCTGGGATGAAATGCCTTTTGCTCCTTATGGCTAGATGCCCTCTCCTCACCACCAGTCACTGAGCTTGGAGCTATTGGTCTGACACGCACACACACACACACACACACACACACACACACATTATTACAAACGTTATACATGTAAACTGTGGATCAGTCATTGGGATAGATTTATTAGTGGTTTACGAGACATCAGCCCATCAGTAAACAGCACATTGTTTATTCACCTACTAACAGAAATTCATTAGCTCCGACAATGAACAGTCTCCACATGCCCAAACTAGTCAGCAATAACATCTTTTTATGTGATGTCTGTGCTGCTGGTAGCTGCTTTTCCTGTGATCTTTATGCGTGTGTGTGTGTGTGTGTGGATGTGTGCATCTGTGTGTGTAAGTGTTAGTGATCTCTGTGAAAGGATAGTTGTTGTGTTGCCATGACGCTGTTGGTGTTTACACGGCTCTGACAGCGGGTTTGAGGCTGACAGGATCTGTTGGTTTTTGGTGTCTCTTCTGTTTCCCCGGCTGCGTGCATAAGTGTGTGTGTGTGTGTGTGTGAGGCCATGCCTTAGGGCGCACCAGCTCGGGCGGCCACATTGTTTAACGCATGCCTGAACTAATTCAGCAGCAGAGCTGCTACTTTGCTCGCCGAGGCTCTCCTCGGGGCATAGTTTTTTTTCAAGCAACCAACAACACTAATGATTTTATGGGGTGTTTTGTGTGTGTGTGTGTCTTTGTGTGTGTGTGTGTGTGTGTGTGTTTAAGGAACACAGAGAGAGAGTATATCTTTGAGAGACTGCCCTATAGTTTAACCTCCCCACTCTGGGCTGCTTCTTATGCACTATATATTTCTATCCTCCCAGCATGTGGATGCGTGTCCCCATTCGAATCTGGCCTATGGATGCTTTCTACTCCAGCATGTTTTTCAGGGCTTTGCATGTCCTGTCAAAGTCCACCTTAAGCCATACCTGCCTGCATTGTGTGCGTGTGAGTGAGCTAGCTTTGTATTTGTGTGCAAGCATGTGTGGTCCCAGCTCCTCTCAGGTAGATGTTAGCATTCTTCCTTTTGTTTATGTACGTCACTCTCACTGATGTACATCCTTTTGTTTAAGTTTTGGTGTGTGTGTGTGTGTGTCTGTGTGTGTCTGTGTACGTGTATTTCTGAATGTGTCACCTTGCAAATGTTTCTTGTAGTTTGTATTAATTGTAGCGTAAATATGTGTGTAAATGTGTGTGTGTGTTTGTTCTGGCAGAAATTTGACAGAGTGCCTTATTCTAGCCTCATTTAACACACTGACAAGCACAGACGCACTGGTCTCTCTCTGTGCCACACGAGAGGCAGAAATTACATTTGTGACTGGGGATGTGTTAATAGCGCCATTAACCCTCGAACCGCAGTGCTCTCCCCCCAGACTAATTGTGCCGTGCCCACGTCAAGCTGTCAGGAGGGCTCCCAGATCCAGTCACCATTTCAAAACTCTCACTGCATTTTCGCAGGGGGCCAAATTGTTTCACATGAAAACAACAAACAACGTCCATTTTGTCGGCTGAAGAGGCCGCCAAAGGTGTTGGGGACGATGGCGCGGGTTGGTGGTAAGGCGATATTGGCTCCGATGACCTCATGCTTTTTAAAAGGGGATCGCCATACAAAATGGCGCAGAATGCCAACACAAAAAGAAGCACGCAGAGTAAATAATCAGACTCTGTCATCTTGGTTTGACAGGAGGCCATTATTGTGGCGATGAATGGCTTTGCCGTTGAGTTGGCCGCTTTCGCTGGTTTTGTGAGATAATTTCACGCTTTGCTGTTGCGATAAGGTCTCTCGTCATTGTGATGACCTTTACAATGCAGATGCTCGTATTGTCGTTCATATTGTTCGTTTGTAAACACAACTGACCTTAATCACAATGTAGCACGATCATGTATCAAAAAACACATGCACAGATGAAAAAATCAGATGAAAAAAGCATCATTAAATATATGTGTTTGTAGCATTGTAGGGGACGACAGTAAGCAGTTACCAAATATTTAGCACAACAGTGTCTGTCCCTCATCCCTTTTGTCTCCTAAATGACCTTGAAAAAAAACGCCCCTACCTCCTCAACCCTCCTACACCCCATCCCGCCCCCCCCCCCTCCCCCAAACTCTCCGCCTCTCTCCAGCTAATCACTCAGAGGTCGGCTCTCAACGCCCTTGACTCTCGCACCTCCAATCTCTGTAATGCCTACCTCCGGGAGCACAGGCAGATTGCCATATTCAGCCTCTGTGATTTTAGCGGCCATTGGTGATTTCAGGCGAGTGCTTGATGACGCGTGGACACTGCGCCTTTTTGGCTGGGGTTTGGGTGGGTGGGTGGGTGCGGGAGAGGGAAGGGTTGTGGCCGCGGGTGCTGGAGCAACCAAGCGCCGTCTCGATCTGGCCTTGCACCAAAGCTGTGGCTAGTTTGGCAGGGGGGAAGACATGACAGGGAGGAGGCGGGTAGAGAACCAGGATGCAGCGCCTGTGTTCTCCCTTGTTGTCAGCGGCCCTGCTGAAAGGGGAGCGAGGGCGCTGCAGTGGGAGCCGGATGGGTAACCTGATCGCACGCCTCTGGAGAGTCACGGCTGCCCACTATTCAATATGCTGCTTCTATTGTGGCCACTTTTCAGGATGTCAGTACCAACCCCCTTACACCTGCAGAGACAGTGTGTGTGTGTGTTTGTGTGTGTGTAAAAGTGCATACTTTTGAATGTCTGCCAACAGAAAGACCAATTTGATAGCAAAGATGTGACTTGCTCATTATTGTCAGTGCTCCTGTGTAGAAAGAGACTGGCTCACAGTGGACAAACAGTGTGTGTGTGTGTGTGTGTGTGTGTGTGTGTGTGTGTGTGTGTGTGCAGTAACCTTTTTTAATCAGCTCCAGTGTCGCTGTGAGTTTGGGCCCATGCCTCTCACCCAGTCCAGCTGCCCCAGTGCTGCAGGCCCAGGGCTCATCAGGCCTGTCTGGGTGTCTCTCTGCCGAGCCGTCTCCGCCCTTTTTTTTTTTTTTAAAGCCCATCGCCAGCACATCTGTCTGGATTAAACACTCACCCTGTTTGTCCACTTCTCTATCCATCACACCCACCAGCTCTACTCTTTCTTCCTTTTATCCACCCACCTCTCTCTCTCTCTTTGTCTCTCTCTCCTCTCTCTATCCTTCCCCCCTCCCTCTATCTCTGTTGTCATCCTGCCTGCTCACCTGTCCCTGGAGGTCAGTGGAGAGGGAAACAAAAATGTGTTTGTTTGAGCAGCTCAGCACCCCCACCCCCACCCCTTTTTTTCTTTTTTTCTCCTCCTTTTTTCCCTCTCATCAGCCCCCCCCACCTCCCTCCTCCTGTCTCTCTCTCTTTGTCTTAGCGTGACACAGCAATTATGTGCTCTGGTCTGGCTGCAGGCCTTTGGGAGTGGTCTGGGCCCCTTGCCCCTAATGCTCAGGCCCTGTGCCCCAGTGCACATTCCACCTTTGAAATGACACAAAGAGGGAGGCTTGGGTTTCACAAGCAGGAGCCACTGTAGCTGCCTTTACACTTGAGCACGTCTTCATTTTGAAATACATCACTGGTGCTGCGTTTACTGTCGTTGTCTTAAAACAGTTATCACTAGCACACCCCTGAAACAGAGTGTTTCCAATATACTGCTGGCAGCGTCTCAGTTTGAAGGCTCCGGGTCTGTGTCTAGTGTGGACATATAAATAATGCAAAGAAAACACGGTTTAAAAACACAGCTTATCTGATTCTTATTCCTAGCCTAAAGATGGGAAATACGGGCCTTAACATTCACTTCAGACACGCTGGAATGGTCCACGATTGTCAAGTAAGCAAAAATTCTGCAAAATATGCTGTTGCCGTTGTATTTCAAATGGGTCTCCAGAACCACAGCAATCATACACGCTATTCTCCACGGCACACCACAGAATTGATAACAGCAGCCTAATCATCTCTCAGACCAGCGTCCCTGTGAGTGTGTTTTACAGGGCCTGGTTGTTCCACTTGGTTAAATGCTGTGACAGAGTCCCCCTCCTCTCCTTTCCTCCCGTGGGCAGCAGAAGGCTGGGGTTTGTAATGTGCTTCCACGGCGCCTTCTATCACCCACCTGCCTGTGCTTTGGCAGAATCATGAGCTCTCTCTGGCACTGCGCATTACGGCCTTTGTTGCCGACTGTGGCTGGCAGAAACATATTTCCCCATTAATGTCATTACAAAACACCCCCCTCCCCCGGAGCAAGCCTTTCAGACATGTCTGTGTGGCTTGTGCGAGCAAACTAGGGGGTGTGTGTGGGGGGGATAAATAAAGACACACACATGCACGCACTTGCACAGATAAATGAATATTCAGGGGGAGGGATAGGAAAAATTCATGTGGATCAGCTGACGCTGTTCTTTTGGAAGTGCCGCTATTTTGAGAGCATGCCATCTGATTCCTAGTGTCCCCAGAACGCCCTTAAAACCCAGGCTTTATCCGACAGACGGCATGTGTGCACCTCACCATGGGAGGTGAGTTCATTTTGGTCCCTCGATGGCGGAAGGTAAGCTGCACTTTAGATTTGTCTCCACCCCAACCCCACAAATATATATAGATATCACCCCCCTCTACAAACACAAAAAACAAACGATCTTCTTTTCTCGCATTCTTTATTACTTCCTCGCTCTCTCTCTTTTATTTTTTTTCCATCTCTCCACCACAGCTGTTCTCCATCCCTGTGCTTTTTAAGCAGCCCTGGCTGGCTGGCCAGAATTGGCCTAGCTGCTAGTTGGCTGCTGACAGTGTACCCAGCACTGATGACTACAGCCCAACCTGTGCTCTGGAAGTGGGGGCATTGTGAGGGAGACCCATGGGTGTGTGCCGGGCTGCCCAAAGGCACAGAGAAAGGGCTCCCCCCCACCTCCACACACATATAACCCACACCAACACACACACACACACACACACCTGCGCCCAATCCCATTCATTCCCCCCTACTGAGATCCCGTGCTCTGTGGATGCCGTTTGGAATACAGGCTGCAGGCTGGCCGGCTGTGTGGGGGGAAGTACGAGTCACATGTGGGGGGGAGAAGGGGGTGTGAGGGGGGCTCTGTGGGCACTCATGCACATGTCCACTCTGGGAATGGGATCATGACACACCGGTGCACTTAGCCGCTGAGCGCACAACACTACCTGCCTGAGCGCTAACCGCCGCATGGCACGTTCAGGGCTCTGCCAGGGGAGGGGATGCGAGTGTGTGTGTGTGTGTCTGTGGATGTGAGTGAATGTGTGCTTTATACCTTTGTCATTGTGTGTGTGTTTGTTTGTGTGTGTGTGCATGTTTTGTCGCATATGCTTCCTTCAGCTGAGCCGGAGCCAAAAGGGCTAGCCAATCGCATGCGGAGACTTGGCTGCACAATAGCCATGTGTTGTATGACCTCTGGAATGGATTTGTCAGCCAATGGATGTGTGCCGTTATCCCATCCAGCATGAGTAATGAGGAGCAGTGCTGGTGCACACATTTAGGAGCAATTTACACGCCCCCCCCCCCCCCCCACACACACACACACACACACACATACATAGACAAAAGGTCTAATGAGGTCTAATCATAAGCATGTTTGCAGGAAAAGCATGTGTCTAAAAAGATGGCGGATCAGAGATAGGTGGGAGGAAAAAAAAGAAAGAATGAAGAGGAAGAGAGAGCGTAGAAAATAAGGAATTTGCTCAAACCTCAGGAGGAAATTCCATTGAGCCCCATTGTTGCTCAGATAGGGTTTCATGAATGCGGGGGGAAAAATCAATTTCTCCTTGAAACACTGCAAGGACAGTGCAGAGGGGCATGGAGGAGAGGGGGAAGGGTGGAGGGATGGTGGATGCAGGGGGTGGGGGGTTGGATGGCAGCGCTGTGATATCTAAGCCTGGGAGAATAGGCTTTCTCCCCAGCTCTGGGCCCAGAGTACTCTGACAAGATCTTGACTACACCACATCCTGACTCATTTCAGATACATGCACACAGACACGTGTATGTATATATATATATATATAGAGAGAGAGAGAGAGAGAGAGAGTATGTGTGTGAGTGTGTGTATGTGTGCATATATACATACACACAAACAATAGTGAAAAAGAGAAAATGAGAGAGTGAAAGAATGCAGAAATGAGAACCCCAAAGAAAGCAGACGAAAGAAGGAGTCTAAAATTAAACTGTAGCCCAGTCTGACCTTTTCAGTTGCCTGAGGGAACTGCCTCAGCGCTTGCATCTCGCCTCCCTCCTCCTTGACAAGTTTGTGTGTGTGGTGAAAAAAGTTGAAATGTGGAAAATGTGGCCGCATTAAGACGCAGCTCTGCCTTGGTGTGAGTTATCAGCAGAGGTCATGATCAATAGGCCTGTGGGCTGTGGTAATGGCCTTTGGACATGCCTGTGGTAGGTGCACACAGCTGTGTCTTTAGATAGCCTTGACACCATCGTGCTCCATCTCAATGGGCACTGGAGATAGAGATGGCAGATAGATGTTATGAGAAAAGGAACAAATGAAAGCTAGGAGAAAGTGAAGAGTTGTGAGCAAGTCTTAGTTTGCCATAGACTTTCCCAAATGGAAGGTGGTCTTTTTGTTTTAGAGATATGTGTGAGTGCAGAACACCCCCCCTATCCCCTGACTCCACCAGCCTGTCCTGGACTAGGGCCCAGTGGCAGGATTGGATGATTTTGGCCACTAGGTAGTGCTTTGTTGGTGCGCAGTGGTGTGGACCTGTAACAAGCGTCTGGTATGCACACCTGTCCCCTCCAGCCCACCACAACCACCCCCACCACCTCCCCCACGCACACACACACACACACACATATATACAAACACACACACACTCTCTCTAACTCTCTCTTGCTCACACACACACACTCTCTCTTAGGAAATGAGCCAGGGCTCTGTAGCAACCTGCCCATGCCTAGGAGGACTGCAAAGAATAGGTGGTAGAGAGAGAGAAGGAGAGAGGGAGGTGACTAGATGCTGGAGAGGATTATCAGGCTGACAGGGACATCGAGGTGAAGTGGCGCCAGCGTCAGCATATACTGCTGACCAGAAAATCTGTCTGCAGAAGCATGACGAGTGCTCGCTACACACACACACACATTCTCTTTCTCCCTTCTTTTCTTTCTCGCTACCTCTTTTTTTCTATATACACACAAGAGAGAGTGTGAGACTCGTACACAGACACAAGCTCGTGGCTGCAGCTCTTCTGCCGTCTTGGCCCCTGGGAGGGCTGCCAACACAACAACCTTGGGCTGGAGCTGTTTGGTTGCTGAGTTAAAATGTCTGTCAGTGTGTGTGTGTGTGTCACTGGCATTCACCAGCAAACATGCTGTACCCTATGACACGTCCAGTGCAGCACACGTACTCACACACACACACACACACACACGCACCAACAGGTCACAGATGAAGTGGTGCTGACAGGCCAATAACCATTGTGGTAATTCCATTCGGCTGCTGCCTGTGATGGAGGCCATTTGCTCCTGAACCCTCCATCTCTTACCAGCCTCACTCAAGCCCTGGGTGAACCCATTCACAAGGTCTGGGGTTTGCATGTGTGTGTGTGGTTTTTTTTTTCTCGGGGGAGTGGAGGGGGTAACTGCAAGCTCACCCTCGCCAACCCCCCCACCCCCAGTCCTCCAGATCCTTTCCATCCACTCCACCAGGGTCAGCAGGCTAGACTGGTGTGAAGAGGGCCACTTGCCCCCTCTAATGAGTCCTCTTACCCCCTCTCCAAAGCTGAGTGCTGCTCCCGTTTACCCTAGTGCATGGCCATACCCGGGGGAGAAAGGCCATCAAGGCACAGACGTGAGAAGATGATGATGATGAGGCTGTTTCCTCTATGAAATTACCCTCAATGAAATTGAGCAGCCCGCATTGTGAAGTGCTCGGCATCCAGCAGAGGAGCATTCGTTTCCACAGGCCAAAAAAGACGACCCTCAGCCGCAGATGTCACCAAGTGGCATATTTTGGTCCCGTTTCAGCAGCTGCGCTGTGCTCAACTATTACATGCAGCCATCTTCTCGGTTTCATTTGCCCACCAAATGCTTATTAGAGTTGCACTAATGCAGCTGACAGTTCCGCAGTCATTAAAAAAAAAAGGAAGCATTCTGGAGATGTTTTTGTTCCTCTCTCCTCCGCCACCCCATTTCTAAGACCTGTAAAGGAGCTTAGCGGGCCATGCAGCACCCCAATAATGGCCAGTGCAGACAGAGCCACCCATCTTCATTAAGAGATTAGCTTGGGGAGATGGCCCGGGCTCCCGCCTCAGCTTCGCTTTTCTTCCCTCCTGTCACTTCCTTTTAGACCACTGGCCCTGGCCAGAGGAAACACTCGTTTTTTTCTCCCTCCCTCCCTCCCTCTCGCTCCCTCAAACACACACTAATAAAATTCCCCCCTCATATACACACACAGAGGCGCGCATACATACATAAAAACACACACTCACTCCTACACTGACACAAATAAAGTACACAAAAATATGCACACACACACACACACACACACACACAGAAGCACTGGAGCTAGACATCTACATGTTCTAACCTGGGCTGCAGCCTGCAGTCATGCGACGCCTGCAAAAAAGAGTCTTAATCAAAATGGATGAGTAACTGCTTGCTGTTGTTCTTTTAATATACTTGTGGATGAACAGGCCGCGGCGTCCTTAAATCAAGTTTAAACAGCCCATAAGTCATGCTGTCGCTTTGTTTGCTGATTGTTTGCATAAAGGTGCCTTTTGGACTGGGCCGGAAATTCCCAGGCTACACTTAGCATCTGCGTGGCTTTTATAGATCACTTTGTTGGCTCATAAATACTTATTGGGATTTCAGCGATTGTTACTGTGTTTTGATGATAGGCTTTAAAGTATTTTAAGGTTTTCCAATCCTAGTACAAAACCAGCAGTAAAAGTATCCTGGAGGCAGAAGCGGACTAAAACGACGCTGCAGAGTAGTCCTAGTGTCAAAATATGTCAAAAGTATTTCAAATTTATTATTATTATTTATCTTACTTGTATCAAAGAAAGATAGCCTATTCTACATTCCCACAAGGGAAATGGAATTTGTGGCAAACCTAACCCAACAGATGTTCGCTTTTAAATTCTTCTAGAATAATTAGTGTTTGTGTGGTAACAGCACATGGTTATTGTGTTTGTAGTGTGAGCGTCACTGTGCAAGTGCATCACTGGTGAAGACTGAAAGATGAGGGATCTTTATAGTTTAGCCATGTCAGCTCCATGTTGCTGCTGTGCTGTGATGAGAAGGCAGTTTTTTTTTTGTACAGTGTCCTTGGGTTTCTTGAAAGGCGCTTTAAAATAAAATTGATTATTATTATTACTGGAGATGACTTGGGCTTGGCATTCAGTCTCTCTGTGCTGCTCTCTGTTTCTGCTTTGGTCTACCGAAGCTGTAAAATATCTCAATGAAACCATTCATTTAGAAGAGTCCAAGTGACTTGTCTTACAGGATCATTCTGTACTGCATTTTGGACATCGAGGTGATGTCCAACTGAACCTAAAGAACAACCGATTGTGGGCCAAGCACAGTCTCTGGTTAGAGACAACACCAGGCACATATATAAAGATGTCAGATATATGGCTGCTGACCTCTCTCTCTCTCTCTCTCACACTCACACACACACAAACTGTTTGAATGCCACCTTCCGTGAAGTTCTTCATTTTTCCCCTCAAGGTGCACGAGGCACCCAGTGGGCATGGCCACTAAAGACAGAACAAATTAAGGTCACAGCAGGCAGGGGACAGACAGGCGTGCACAAACCACACAGGCAGACAGGCAGGCAGGAGAGCTGCTCACGTCCTCAGTTTTCCATCCCTCCACCTCTCAGGAGATTGTCCCACTAGAGGTGACTCGTTCTCACTCCCTTCTGAAATCTTTCCTTTCCCTCTCTTCAGGGAGCATTTTACATCCATCATTTCTCTCACCTCCCTGAGGGAGACCTTTAGGGAGCCCGTTCCTGTGTGTGGATGCCTTTGAACATGTTTGAGATAGAGAGACAGAGAGATCGATGGGGAGAGAGAGAGAGAGACCCACAGAGAGATGAAGAGAGAGACAATTGGAACAGAGAGAGCGAGAGATAGAGACTCACAATGGGATGAAGAGAGTAACATACAAAGAGATAGATAGAGTGAGACACAAGAAGGTAGAGAGACATATAGAAAGAGACAATACAGAGAGATAGAAAGGGACAGAGAGAGAGTGGGAGAAAAACAAAAGAAATTACTGCATTGATGAGAAGCTACAACGACATTTCTTGATGCTCTGTGACTTCACTTTGTGTGTTGACTTTGATTGGTATAAAAAGAGCCAGAGGGGAGCTGAGACAGGGATGGGGGTAGGGGGCAGAGAGAGAGAACAAGAGAGAGAGAGAGGGAGAGAGAGAGAGCATAGGGGAACGAAAGAAGGAATCTAAAAAAAGCAAGGCAGCATGACTCATCTTTCTCCTTAAATTGGCCATAATGCCCCCTACTTTTCTTCCTCCTTTCTCTCTTTTTTTCTTTCTCTCTCTCTCTCTCTCTCTCTCTCTCTCTCTCTCTCTCTCTCTCTCTCACCCGGTCAATCTGTGTCAGATGTGCTTTGTTTTCTCTCACCACTCATAATCTCGTGCCGAGGGCTCTTACACAAGCCATTCTCTGTCACACTGGCACAAAGGAAGCAGACAGATTAGCACAGTTAAAGGTTATATATACTCAATATACCGCATTGACCATAGACTACACCGTTGACCTGCACTGACACAGCCACGGTTCAAGGTCAGGGTTGTCAAAGAGGATCTGTGACTTATCCAGCATCCAAGTGGATCTGCCCTCCGTGGCACAGACACGCACACACACACACACACACACACACACACACATGCGCGCACACTCTCACACACACAAACACACACTCATACACTGAGGTGCTTACACTTCAACAGACAGACAGACATCATGCATGCACACCTTACAATGGAGGTGGACAGCGTCGGGCAGCTCTTCCTTCCTTCCCCCAGACCAACCCCCCCACACCCCCCAAGGACGGTATCCAATTCTGCCTCAGTGTGCGTGCCTGTGTAATCCATAGCTGCAGGGAGGGTGACCTTCACAGCGGGGTGTGCTGCGACAGAGAAAAAGAGAGAGAGAGAGAAAGAGTGAGGGAGTGAGTGAGAGAGGAGAGAAAGAGAGATCCAGCAGCCAGCCCATTCAGCTAATCCCAAAAGGGGTGCTGTTACATGCTACATGCTCATCTATTCTGCCAGAGGAGGGAGAGACACACACTGCAGACGAATCAGGTGCATCACATCTGGCCTCTGGGCAGCCACCCCAGATCTAGCTCTCCCTCTCTCCTGCTCCCCCTCTTTCTCTCTTCCTCTCCCATTTTACTTCTCTTTCCCTATCTTTCCTGGAGTATTCCAACCTGGCCAGCAACCCCACTGACTCTCTCTCTCTCTCTCTCTCTCTCTCTCTCTCTCTCTCTATGGAGCACTGTGAAAAGATGCATCTGACAAGACTAAAAGACAGTGGCTGAATCCAAGCACTAAGGCATCAACTATGAAAACCTCAAAGGCATGATTCCATTTCATGATTAACAAATTCATATCAAATCTTTAAGGGATCAGGCCTCAGGATCGGGGGACAATGAGATTTAGCCTTTGTTTTCGAATACCTAGGTATCCATCTATCTATCTTCATTGCATTAGAGAATTGTTTAATTGATACTATGCTCAGGGAAGACTGTCAGAAAGCTAACCTCTGTGACACAAACACACACATACTCAAACACAAACACACATACTCTCCTCACACACTGACACACACAGACATCATGCATGCACATCTAGCACCTTACATCGTGTCCTAACTGCCAGCGGCGCGACTGAATGTGTGCGATAAAATCAGATTGCTCACTCGATTCTCTACTGGACTGTCCTAACTGAATGCGACTAGAAGCAGCGCGACATTTTAGCAAGATTTTTTGTCGCGTTGACATGTTTTATATTGGATACATGACGTTATAATGGCACTCATCAAACGTGTTTAATGTGGACACAAAACATTCAGCGCGACGTGATAGTCGCACAGTCCCTTGCAGTTAGGACAGGGTGTTACACTGTAGGTGGAGAGCATTGGCCAGCTCTTCTTGCCTTCTCCCTAACCAACACAGGGTTTTCAGAGATCTCCCCCTAGGCTGGTGGTTTTTAAAGAAACCCTTTTCAATGACTGAAAGCTCCATTTCCATGTAAATGATAGGTGCAGCTGCATAAATAACTCTGCATTTTAAAGATTGCCAGCTATGTGTAAACATAGTGTGTGGTGTTTACAGACTGGCATTTACCAACAGACGTGTCCATGCCAGACGTGTGCTGTCAGGGGGAGTTGAACAAGATGAAAAGACTGAGCAGAAGCAGAGAGTAGGAAAGAAATAGAGTGTAAGAGAGAGAGAGAGAGGAAGGGGCATAGACACTGCTGTGGAGTTATGAAAGATTCATGTGTCTCTAATGGAGGCGTGGAGGCAAGCGGAGGCAAGTGGAGGCGGACGGATCAGATGCTGCTGCGTGTCGTGCAGATGCAGAATCAGCACTTTCGAAGGCAGGCCCTCTGACACGAGGGGGGGTCGTCATTGTAAGGACACACACCTCACGACACACACACACACATCTCACAACATACACTTACTACCCTCCTCTTCTTCCCCCCTCCTCCTGGTGGTCACCATCCTCAAGTGCTCTTCACGTCACCCAGTGACCTCTACAAATGGGAATCAAGCTTTCTAGCCTTCTCCTGTCTCAAGCTCTCCTTCTTTTCATTTGCTCTTGGACACACTCGTTCAGCACATTAGACAGCTGTTATGGACTTGCAGTCCTTTTCTGCCTCTCTCTCTCTCTTCGTCTCTCTCTTTTAGCTCCTTCAACTTAATATTTCTCCATCTCTCTCATCCTTCTGGTCCCCTCGCTCCCTCTCTCCGTCGCTCCCTGGTCTTGCGCAGCCTCCCTCTATTTTTGTCAGAAACAATCAGTGGATTTTCCGACTGACTGCCCAGCACTGCTGCAGTCAGAGACATGGAGTTGGAGGTATGGAAGGGAGGGAGGGGGGGGGGGCAGAGAATAAATGATAGAGAGAGAAAGACAGAAAGCAAGAGAGGGGGAAAGCATGCAGAAAAAGAGTGCAGTGATGAATTAAAGGGATGAGGCAGAAAAATGGGGGGGAAACCTCGTAGCTGATAGCTGATAGTCTCTGCTCCAAGCATGTTATGTCAGCCTCACATTCCTCCACTGTCACCCGCCATACTCACAGAGCATGCTTAATTCTCTCTCTCTCTTTCATCTTTTTCTCTGCCTCTCTATCACTCCATCTCTCTCATTGCCACAAGACACGCAGACAGGCTGGAGAGGGTTCTTCCAAAGCACGTCCAGCCTGTGCTGGAATGTCACAAGTTGACATGTCTGGGAGGCGGCAAATGGTCGCTCCTTCCACGTCACGCCATAGGCGGCCAGCAGGCTCTGGAAATAACACTGGCATCTTAAGGAAGGAGAGTGCTGAGACACTGATGCTTTGCCCACGCCTGTGCACGCTCATTGGGGGCATCGGAGCCAAGTCACTGACTGCCTGGTAGACTGGCATCTGTGTGTGGAGCTGCAGCCATGTTCTCAGACCACCACCACCACCACCACCACCCCCTCCCCTTACACAGTACAACCAGGCTGGCCCAGGATAGGAGGCATCAATATTTATTGGATTAGAAACTCGCGATTTCTCCAATTTGTTACAGCCTGGGACTGTGAAAGGTATTACTTAGCAGATAATTGCCACAGATAAACTAGCTCTTTTGCAGACATGCCCCATTGATTGGGCTGGAGAGCATCTGGGTGGAGAAGGAGGGGATGGCGCTAGTTGGTTGTGGTGGTGGTGCGATATAGTGATGGAGCTTGATGTTTATTACAAACACACATCTGTTCCGATGAGGCATGGGCGCGCAGGGCCAGCGAGCCATCCAAGAAAAGCCATTACGGCCAGAATATACGGACGGCACCGGTCCGATTCCCATCTCCCTCATGACTGTCTAACGGCAGCTCCACATTCAGCACCGATCACACAGACAGATCAATTTAGGCGCTGTTGTGTGACAACGAGCAGAGGCGCGAGGCCCCATTCAAATGCTAATCTCTCACAGACACACATGAAGAGGATGTAGTGGTGCTTTTGCGTCAGGTTTTGCGCGCCTTGTGCACAACATCGCCCTCATTGTCCTTCAGTGTGGCCGTGTAATACATAAATTAGCTCCCTCAAATATCTCGCTTGACTTGCTTCTCTTCATTCTTCTGTTATTGACTGGGATGCCCTCAGCCTTTAGAAATGCAGATTAAGAGCCTCGACCCGCTGGTCAGTCACTATGTCTGTGTGTCTGTTTGTCAACCTTTCTGTCAGTGAGTCTGTTTGTTAGTGTGTGTGTGTGTGTGTCTGTGCTTGGCTTGTCAGCTGTGGCTCTGATAGTGTGTAAAAAAAAATGCCCAGCATGCTGATTTCTATGCTTTGTTGAAATTCCAGCCTCATAATCCACGGGAGATGTGAAGTATCTGTAATTTCACGGTTATCCGAGTGAAGGGAAGAGAAGAAGAGCGGGAGAGAGAGAGAGAGGAGAGGAGAGGGAGGGGGCTAGAACAGGCTGTTCTTTGCTTGGAGCTCTTGGCAGGGGGAGAAGGCCCCCTCAATTATCACCTATTAATCTCTCATCAAAGGGAGGGGGGCAGCCGATGGAGAGAAGGGCAACAGATAAATGAGTGATGGAAAGATGCAGAGAGAGGGAGGAGGAGAGGGATGTGTGGAGAGAGATGGACAGAAAGAGAGATAGAGATCACGGGCCTAACGGGTACATTTAGGTCTTGGCGAGGCATTGTGTGAGCACATTGATGTGAAGTGTCAAAAACGGAGTAAGGCCCATTCATTGGGGGTGCAGCTCCTCAGCGCTCACTCCCGTCGGCTGATTTATTCTGATCGGGATCGATACGGAGTACTTCAGCACATTTGTACTCTTCACACTCTCTCCAAGCAAACAGCGCCAGCAGTAGCAATGCATTAAAAATGTCAAGTGGCCAGATTCCAACGTAATCAGAATGGCCCATCACTTGTGTTCGGCCCATTGTCTCTGAGAGCTCAGTGCACGCGGATGCTTCCGGAAGGAGCAGGAGAAGGAGAGACTGCCGCAAGGTAAATGGCCCTCAGGGAGTGTGCAGGACACAATGTGAGTACCTGCTAGATCATAAAAAATGCCCCCTGGGACTTCTCAGCTGTGATGCCGCAGCAACCTTTACAGGGCAACAGGGAGTGAGTTGACACACGCTCACACACACAAACACATACACACACATGCATGCTCAAACACAAGCCCATATGCTTATGCACACAAGGGACTAGCGAATGAATGAATGGCCTGAATGGCCACCCACCCACAGTCATGGCTGCCGTGCTGCTCTGTTTGTGACTTCATAGTGCCCCTGTCTACAGAGAACAGCACAGGGAAATGGTAGGCTGGGAGCCAAGCAGTGATGTGGGTAGAAACTGTAAAGAGAGGGTGAGAGAGAGAGCCTCAGTGAGAGAAAGAGAAAGAGGGGGAGAGAGAGATGGAGTGAGAGAAAGGGGGCTAATTTGGAATGCATGGCACGTGGAGTCAGGATAACCATCTTTTTCTGCAACCCTCCACCAAAGGACTGTTTGCTCAATCATCATTTACTGCAGAGAGAGAGGGAGAGAGGAGAAAGAGAGAGCGAGAGAATGAAGGGGAAAAAGACAGAGGAGGAGGGGTTGCTCAGTGACGCAGGAACAAGAAGGGAGAAAAACAAAAGAGTTTGAGAGTGAGAACAAAAACAGGGAGTGAAAGAGAAAGAAGGAGTGAGGATGAGGGAGAGAGTGAGAGATGGAGGAAGAGATGGAGAGAAGGTGGAAAATGGCTGCAGCTCCAGAAAGGCAGCAGTGGCAGAGGGGAGGAGGAGGAGGAGAAGAGAGAACTGCTGCAGAGCTACCGCAGAGGAGCAGCTGTGAGCTAAGAGAGAGAGAGATCCTCCATTCTGTTGCCACGCTTCATTCGGCCTTGCTGTGCCTACGCCACCAGAGCTGACGCATTTTGCCTTTCACGGTCCAGGCGACTGACCGACCGGCCAGGGCGACAATGCCGCAGCGCGCTCGGCTGACCGGGTCGACACCAGCTTCTCTACCGGCCTTCCTCTTTCCTCTATCCCTCTCTCCTCTCCTCTCCTCTCTCCTCTGCACCTCCTCTCCTCGGGTCCGGAGTGTCTCTGGTGGAGTGCGGATCCTGCACCTCCTGCGCAATGTTGTGTAAGAGGGTTCAGCGGCAGCAGCAGCAGATGCAGTGGCACAGTGGAGGTAATGGAACAAAAGGCGTGGGGCTAAACGTGCTCCCTGCAGGGGGCCAGAGCTACAACTCCACACCATTGGTGGAGGAGGAGGATTTAGGGGACAGCAGCAGAGCCTCTCTGCCTCCACCACCTCCACCCACCCCTATTTCTCTACAGCATAACCGCCCCCCCGCCTTATCCCCATGAATTCACACACACACACACACAAATACACCAGCTCTGGAGAAAGCCTAATCCCTTTTTCTCTTCTCTCATGCTCATCCTATCTGCATAGCACCCCCTCCACCAGCCCTCCACTCTACTTCCTCTATTTCTGTTATTCCAAACACTATTTACCTCTCTCTCTCTTTGTGTCTTTCCTTTCCCCTCTAGCCCCTAACTCTCACTCCCTCTCTTTCCTCTACCCCTTTAGTCTCTCTCTTTCTCTCTCTCTCTCTCTCTCCCTCGCTCTGTCTCCAGTACAGCCCAATTACTCAGATCATATCAGCCGTCAGTCAGCAGCTCACAGATGAAGCCCTGGCTCTTTTACATGCTAATGTTACGCCACATTCAATCAGGCTTTTGTATGGGCCCAGGAAGACTAGTGGACTCATTACCAAATAAATCAGAGGAACAATGAGTGGAATCTGCATCACCTCACTGCCGGTGCTGTGCCAGTGTTACAAAGTGCTACAGGACTCTTCCTTCTCTCTTCTCTTTTGCTTCCATCCCTTCATCCTGCAGCTCTCCATCTCCCTCCATCCATCAAGAGCTCGCCCACCCCCTCATCCGTAGTCCTCCCCACAGAGAGTTGTGCTGGAGGTGTATGTCTCTCTCGCTCTCTCTATATATGGGGGGTTGGGGGGGGGGGGGGGTTCAAATTCAGTGAGGCAGCTAACAAAGAGAGGGTGCCAAGTCAGCTCTCACTCTCTGTCTCTCTCTCTCTCTCACACACAGACACACACACACACACACACACACACACACACACACACACACACACTTTAACCAAATAGGGACAAATTCCTCCCCCCCCACCCCCATCTTCATTTCTCTTTTCTTCTCCTCAAATGGAGCGCAAGGTCAGCTGGAGGTCTTATGTAAGGAGTGTGCCTGTATGCATTAGCCTAATGTGAATGTGGATAACTCTGGTCATTTCCGTGTGTGTGTGTGTGTGTGTGTTGCCGTGACTCAGAGTTGGAGACTGTGCGTGTGTGTAAACGCGTAGGACCGAGTGCACTCAAGGTTAAATGAGGATGATGAATTCATGGGATGTAGGTATTTTTTATATATATTTGTGTGTGTGTGTGTGTGTGTGTGTGTGTGTAAAACTGTGTGTTTGTGTGTGTTTGACCGGGTTTGCTTATTTTTAGATTAACGTTTCATATTATGGTGAGTGCTCAAAGATGCTGCAGTAATGCATGCTTAGTGACAGGCCCAGCCATAACAGATGCTAGCATGTTGCATTCACAGGGTTAGCAGGGCTCAGAAAACAATGTGCCATGATTTCATTTCTTTGAGAGAGAGAGTAAAAAACAGATTAAGCTAGGTCAGGAATTCCCCTCTTTTTTCTGTCTCCTCTGTCTCTTTCTACTGAACATGATTTTTGTGTTTTTTTTTCCAGTGTCTGTTTCAGAGACACTGCCTGTGGGAGGTACAGGGGAAAGCTTTGAAAGGCCGCGGCGTGATTAAAATAACCCTCTTCCCATAAGTCTCCTCCAACCAATACCAAATCTCCAAAAAAAAGGAAAACAACTGAAATGTTTAAATTTTTGCTCTCACACTCTCTCTCGTGTGATTAGAATTTATAATAGGGCCTTAGTAGTAGTTAAAAGCTTTCCCCTTGCGCTCTCTTTCTCTCCCTTTCTCCCTTTCAATCCTGGAATAAAGTCTGGCATGCTAAATTGACTTTGCACGTGGCCTGTGAGGTGTCAGTTTTAACAGGCTCAGTGCTGTCAAGGATAAAAAAAATGAAGTACTGCTGATCTGTAGTGCTGTTTTTTTGGATGGGGAAGGGAGGGGCGTTGTGATCTTTCTGCCACTTTCTTCCATGTCAAACCCTGATAAGTACATAGCAGCAAAGCACTGAAGCCCGAAGACCTGTGCGGCGGCGCTGGCTGTGGCCATTGAGTGGAAATACAGCGAGATGACTGCGTGCACTCCTGTGGTCTGATGAATTAGCAGCGGGGGTTCGGACCGGAGCGCCTCACTGAGTTATGGCCCCACCGGCCAGCCTGAGAAAAACAGAACCAATCCCAAAGCAAAAATGCCAGCAGGTATACAAGAGGGAAAAACGACTCTGGAGAGGGAGGAGGAGGGAGAAGAGAGAGACAGCTCTCCATCCGTCTGTGTGAGGGAAGAGCGAGCAGGGAGTTGTGTTTTCTGCAGGGGTAAAAAAAATGCTTATTGGGGTTAATCTCTCGTACTGATGTGTGAAATTAAACGCAGTGTTCAGGCTCAGTAAAGAATGGCTGTGAATATTTTGTTGACAGCTGTTTTTTTTTGTTTCTCTCTCGCACACTTTCCCTCTCTTTTCTTGTTCAAAGCAGCCGTGGAGGGAGTTGTGCAGCACTGATAAATGGGTGCCTGTGTTCAAGGTCTAGCTGGTAGATTCGAGAGGTTCAGTGGGTGCCTCCACTCCTCTGGCAGAGGCCTGATGGAGGCGCAATGTCATCCGTGGCCCCCACCAATGACAATTGACGTCTGCCCCCCAGCCTTTTAAGAGATTGGCTCAGGACCTAATGGCACCCAGATGAAATGGCACTCTCTAATGTGTAGAGGACGACCTCCATTTTTCTGCCGACTACTTCATATTCATGGAAACATACAGTGGAGTCACTCCACTGATATTAGGTCTGGACAGGTCCACCTCTCGCACACTCTCTCTCTCTCTCTCTTTCTCTCTCTCTCTCTCTCCACTCGTCCATTATTCATCTCCTGTGTTGCTGTGGCACACTGCTGCCGCCCACTTCACTTTATTTCACCTCACTTGAGTTACTCAGCTTACTTTGTGCAGGGTTGAGTTAAGCACAACCACTGATTGGTCAGTGGACCATAGACTGCTGCATCAGTTGTGGAAAAAGAACAGCACACCTTGCCGAATCAGAGGGTGGATCCTTTTAAGCTTTACCAACCCCAGGTCTCCAGCCTATCTGACCACAAAATCTGGTGGCCCCATTTTTGTTGGTGCAGAGTGTGTGTGTGTGTGTGTGTAGTGGGGAAAATTTTGGGTTAATCTCGTCATTGGCGGTGACTGATAGGGTTTCATACCTGAGGGCAGAGGGCTTTTAGTAGGCGTCTGTGGGAGCAAAGACGGCCATTGTTCTTGCCTGGGTGTGTGCTTCCCTTCCTTTAAACACGCAGGTAAGGAAAGGCTGGGGGAGGGGCTACACACAGAGAAGGGGGGGGGGAGAAAGAGAGAGATGATGAGAGAGAAGTTAAATGAAAGAAAAGGAGTGCAGAGAAAAGGGACAGGGGGCAGATATAGGGGGGTGAGGTGGATGAAAGGAGAATGGTGGAGAGAGGACAGGGGGAGATAGAGGAGATGGATAGCTGTGTTTCACTGGGATAATCACAGGTGAAAAAAGACTGTCCCCAGCTTTCATCAGGGGTCTACAAAGGGGCTCCAGTCGTGTCTGCAAAGCCATTTGTCCCTGCGACATCACTGCGCTCCTCTCTGAACAGACAGGGGTGTGTGCACGGACAGGGCCGCTGGCTTATTTGTTGTTCTGGATTGCGCTGTTATTCTAGATTGCAGAAAGAGAGACAGGGATAGATGAAACGAGATGGATAGAGGAGAAATAAATGAGAGGGAGAGAGAGAGAGAGAGAGCAAATAAAAAGAAAGCGCATTAGATCAGCAGCGGGGCTGGTTTAATCCCCCCTCTCTCTCTCTCTGTCTCTCCCTCGCTGTCAGTGGCAGTGGATCGCCGGGCTCCTTTCACAGCCACAACACAACAGTTTGCTCCGTGCTGCCGACCAATCCATCCATCACTGAGTCACCGGCGCCCTGCAGCCAGTAACGTTCAAACAGATTACCAGTGGATAGTCTTACCAGCCCCTGACTGGCCCTCGGCCAAACCGGCATCATTTGTAACAAAGACGGAAAAATGGCGGAAAAAGAAGCTGGGAACATGAGAATGAGAGTGAGAGAGAGAGAGAGAAAAAAAGGGTTTTAAGAGGAGAGGAAGGCGAGCAGCGTCACACATGGAGAATGCGGCAGACACACAAAGGCTACCTGTATCTGTGAACCATAACATCAGATTGAGAGGGGGGATTGAAGCCTTTTGTGTACTGCGTTGTTACCGTAGCTAACATTGCATGGACAATGCTGGGAATAACCACAAAAAAACATACACACACACCCACACAAACACAGACACAATTACCATGAACATGATTAGGAGCATGTTTACAAGCAGTGCCTTTTTCAGAATGGCTTAATATAGGCGGTAGGC
This sequence comes from Limnothrissa miodon, assembly GCA_017657215.1. Classification (NCBI taxonomy): domain Eukaryota; kingdom Metazoa; phylum Chordata; class Actinopteri; order Clupeiformes; family Clupeidae; genus Limnothrissa; species Limnothrissa miodon. The sequence continues at coordinate 113,511 of JAGFZM010000038.1, read as the reverse complement.
TGTGTTTTCATATTCATTCCTATGTGAATGTGCACAGCCACACTAAAAGATTGGGTAGATATCCGCACCTGCGCCTTGATGTGGGTACCTGTATGCTGCGTGCAGAGTTAGGACCCTGTCTGCTTGTACTTCCATACACCACTGGTTTGCGTGCGTGTGCTGTGTTTGTGTGTGCAGGTGGGAGGATACTTGTGTGTGTGTGTGTGTGTGTGGCTCATAATGGCGGGGTGTTATTTGAGAGAACTGCATCCTGTCAGACCCGTTTCCCGTCCCCTCCTATCCTCGCTCCAGTGCCCAGCATGCACAGCTGATGGCTCTTTGTCTATGCGTGTGATGACTGACCTCAAACCATTATGAGCAGTCTCTGTGCCTTCTGCCTGTCCTACCCGTGTCAACAAAGCAAAATGTACACACACACATGAGCACACACGCTTTGTTTTTTTATGCTTTAATATGAAAACGAACTCAAATAACGGATTCAATAAATCTGTATGTACAGCATTATTATAATCGCCCTGATTAAAGCGATGATATTGTTTACATTTTTCACGCCATAATCTCTCAGTGAGTTGAATCAGATGTAGGGCCTTATGGCTGCGCATCTGCCCCCCTGTGAGGGCTGACGGAGAGCGGCCCCCGCTGCTGCTCCTGCAGACACAATGATGGTGGATCCTCCCCCCACCCCCCTCCTCCTCGTCACCGGGCTCCCCCAGACCGTGTGCGCTGCATATGGGGACTATTCTGTGCTGGGGATGTGTGTCTGAGCTCACAGCTGCCTCGTGTGGCTGGAGGGGCCCTGCGGAGGAGGCAGGCAGGCGGGCTAGGCAGTGCAGTACGCTATGGCTAAGGTACGGCGAGCTCCGGGGGCCATCTTGCTGGATGTTGCGCAGTGCTGCAGAGGGAGATAAGGGCCGAAATGGGGAAGGGAGGGTAATGAGTAGAGAGAGTGTGTGTGTGTGTGTGTGCAGGGGGTGGGGTGGGGTGTAAGAGCTGCATTGGTTTTATCCTGTTCCTCCCTCCTCGGTTAGCGCTTCCATCACCCCAGGCCCCCCTCCCTTGCTGGGAGACACAAGGCCATTGCTCAGCAGCAGCGAGGGTTAACTCTTACAGAGTGTTGTGTTTTGGCCTTTGGAAGCCTAAAGCTACCCCCAGCACACCCCCCCCTCCAAACCCTCCACTCTCCATCTATTACTCTCTATCTATTCTGCTTATAGCCCCAGTCCTTCCTCCTAGTCTCTCTCTCTCTCTCCCACTCTCTGTCTGCCCTGCCCTGCCAAAGCCTGGCCTGAACCTGTACCTGCCTAACACCCTCCCCCCAGCCAGCGTCCTGTGCTGTCGCCCAGGGGGTGTGGACAAAAGCCAGCAGGCTCCAAGTTTGAGTGTGCCGCAGTGGGAGCCAAGAGCAGATTTATCAGTAGGATTAGGCTGGGCATCTGCCTCTCTGCCTGGGACATGTGTGGCTGGGGGCCTCGGGCCTTGGCAACATTTGAAGGGGGCAGGGGTGGGGGGTTATATCATGGGAAACATACTGAGGTGGTAACATTTAAACTTTGTCTCCAAACTTTATCTCTGATCAAGCCGCCCATCCCCCATCTGCCTCTTGCCCCCGTCTTCTGTCTCTGCTGTGTCTGTTTCAGTGTCTATTTGGCTGTCTAACTGGGGAGACAGAAGTCAGCACTGCAATCCCAAAGAGACAAGCCATGTAATTAAAGCTTCACAGTCTTGATTTACCTACTTAGAGCAAGGCTGGGTCCTTTCGAGGGCTTTTCAGCTTGGTGTGGGTTATTATCTCGCTGGGGTGTCATTAATGCCAGATTGTATTATTCCACTGGTGCAGCATTTAGGTGTTTGAAGGTCTTCCGTCCACAAATAGCAACGGAGAGGCTAAATTTGTGTGTGTGTGTTGAAACTGGGAAGATTACCTTCATTTGAAATGGATACGGTATGCTAAGGCGAGTATGTTCTTACCTCTCTGCTTTGAACAGTGGAGTCTAGAGCTGAACCCCCACCTCCATACCCCCGTACTCCTCTCCAGCAGAGCTTGTTTATTAGTGTGTCCCTCGATAAAAGTGCTTATGATATGATTTTGTAGGATGGAAGGGACTCTTGTTTAAGAGTGCACAAGCTTTTTAAAATTCAATTTCGATTAAACACAATTTAATGTCTGCCTGGAGCTTGAAAGAGCTCTTACGACGCTAAACATTTTTATGTACAAATGTACAGACACGTTCTATCACATAAGCATTAATGGCCGACAGGAACAAAAATCCGATTTCTCGGAATGTTAAATAAGTTTGTTGATAAAGAGAGCTGCATAAGTCAAGCACACACTGTGCGGTTGAACCACCTGCAATTTAGTTTATGATTATGCTCACATGCACATGAACGTGCATTTGTATGTAAACTCCTTAACAACCGTATCTGTAGCAGAAGCCTAGTCAATAACTTTGAAGGACGCACGTCTGAATAAAAAACACTGCAGTAATTTTAATAGACCTGTTGTATTATCTGACTGCAATTTAGCGGTACAGATTTTAAACGCTAAACGCACGTTTATCAGTTAATACAATAACATGAACTGCTTTGCCCTTCATTATTACAGTTATGCATTAAAATACATAGACCCTAATAAAACGAAATGGTAGCGATAAAAGTGAAGACATGGCCGTGTATGTTGAAATTTTATTTACACAATTCCAAATTGTCTATCAATTATACATGGAGAGGAGCACAACAGCTCCTTCCTGTGGCAAAATGCTGCACCTCCATAAATGTGGCCAGTGAAGCTTTGACTGCAAAAGAGCTTCGTCGAATAGGATAATGTGGGTAGACTCCGCAGGTGAGTAGATCAAGAGTTTTCCAACTGTTTTGAGTCGTGTCCAGCGTCTATAAACCGTTTCCAGCGTCGATTCAAACGTTATGTTGTAGTCTCTGCTGATTTATGCGCACTGGCTGAAGGTGATACACATTCTGGATCAGCCTTCGTTTGGAACTGACTTTCAGTTTTCAGTAGGGTTGGAGCTACAGAGTATAAGGCAAGGTGCACAGATACTACACGGGGTGTTTAAAAGCGCATAGCCACGTCACATTTTAGACACAGCTGGTAATTAGGGAAGTAATAAAATGCATATAATCAATTTAATCATGGGAACGTTCAAGGTCGCTTGTATAACTTCCCTGCCTAAAATTAATCAATACATTTCAAAGAAGCTTATGGTGCAAAACGTAATATCTGGGTGATAGTACTCCTGGTGCACTGTATTCATCATATGCGTTTTTACGCAGGTGGATAGAGCGATTTTTGTTTTGTTGACTGTACACTTATGTCAAAAGAAATAGCATTGAGCCCCCCAGATAACAGCGTCATTCGGAATCTGGGAAATGTTTGTATGGCCAAATGCTTGCACTGACGGTCGGGTGAAGGTGGTGGCTCCGTTCTTCACCAGCCGCAGGGGCAGACGACACACGAATACTGAGCAGACCTGTGGTGATGAAACTGGCTCGGTGGTAATTGAGTTGAGATTGGCCAAATGAATAGGCCATTTCTGCTGCGTTGGTCACAGCTGTGTACGAGGTGGGCCCAAGGGCAAACTGGCGAAATCAAGGTGCGGTGAGAGAGAGAGAGAGAGAGAGAGAGAGAGAGAGAGAGAGAGAGAGAGCGCGAAACAGACATATCCTCTACTGCAATAATAATAATGAGACACTGTATGCAATTGTGATATAATGTTTATTCTATGCGTCTGCTGGCTGGGCGAGTTAACCTATTGGATGAGAAGGAGGCGAAACGGGCATCAGAAACCATACATCGACGGCAGTTGCGCAACTTGAGTGAGGCGAGTTAGATAGTGCTGGGATGTTACACCTGAATATTAATGGCATGCAGAGTATATGCAGGGAGCCACAACCAACCAACCAACCAATCTCTCTCTCTCTCTCTCTCTCTCTCTCTCTCTCTCTCTCTCTCTCTCTCTCTCTCTCTCTCTCTGTATGTTTAAGCCTTTTATCTTATTTTGCACCTTAACACAGCGTTATAGTCTCCCCATTCAAGTAAATGTTAAGGTAATGCGCCCGTCATTAAAGGAGAAGTCCGGTGTGGTTTGGACCTGGGCTGTACTGGAAGATGTTACCTAGTACAAACATATATCAAATTCCCACCTCCGTTCACCCCCCCGCATTCCGCAGTAAACCGTTTTTAGCCGAAGCTTTCATTAGCCTTACACTGCTAGCTATAGGGGCATGACTGTGCCTATGCAGCTAAATCGCTATTTTTACACCATTAAAAAGGTTCAAAGTAACTCCACACTTCATTGGTAGACTTCTGAGGGCCCTGACATTTAAAAGGAGACAATGATAACTTTGAAAGTACACCGGTACTTTTATAAAAAGACAGTTTATACAGACTGTACCTTCATGGAATATTACGTTCGCCGCCATCTTGAAATTAAGCCTAGATAAGTCTACTGCTGAGTTCCGACGAACAAATACGACAGGGAAACAGCTTTGAAATAAACTTTGTAGAAGTGCTTGGATAGTGCTTAGCAGTGTAAGGCTAATGAAAGCTTCGGCTAAAAACGGTTTACTGCGGAATACGGGGGGTGAACGGAGGTGGGAATTTGATATATGTTTGTACTCGGTAACATCTTCCAGTACAGCCCAGGTCCAAACCACACCGGACTTCTCCTTTAAGGCAGTTTCAGGGTATGGCTAATTCTGATGGTTAGTCATTTGTTTAATAGCTTAAGTAAGTACCTAGCAGATGGAGTAAGTAGACAATGATAAATAAAGTAAAATAAGTAAAATTCAATCGAAAGGCATAGCCCACCCATTTTGTTACAGAATAGCTTACTTTTCTCCAATCTCCAATTTGTGGACAAAGCCTCAGTCTTGATATCAAGCTTGACCACTTGTCATATAATATTATTCCTTGCTCCAGTCGAAATAAGAATAGTGATGTTATCCATAATAATCCATAGTAATATTATAAGCCAACAGCTGAACGATGTGATTAAATTGAAAAAAAAAAATTATCTGTTTTTGCCTAAGAAGCCGTTTTACATAGACCTAATGACATTTTACTGACATGAAAATGGACGAAAAACACCAATGGAATCATGAATGGAAACTTTGTAATGAGATCCTCCCTTATTACGAGACAATGTTGTGTAACTCTACAGAGGGTGCCCCTGGTGTCCTGGACTAATGAAATCATCAAAGAGCTCTGACATTGAACATTCGCCGCCAGTAGAATGACAACAAACAATGGCTGCCACAATCTGACATGCACAGAAACGTCCCCACAATTACCGTGTTTGATCAGGGCAAAGATGACATGCACTCTCAGTAATGGACTACAAACCACTATGAATTAAAAGAGAGAGGAAGTCAGAATGTGTGTATATGTGTTTACATTTCTGTGGGACCCGTGTTTCTGAATCCTCATTACCTTATTCGTTGACCATATGCTTTGACCAGATTGTGAATTAATTCGTAATGTAAACTAGTTCTTTTATTTACTCTTCATGTTAACATGTGTGCGCTTCATGCTGATTGTATAGTTTACAGTGTCTCATTTTGGGTTCGGCATTGCATTGTAAGCGTTGTCGATTTCTTTAAAGGGATAGTTCGGTTTTTAACACATTAAGCCCCTTTCACAGGTTGTCTAAAATGAAATAAAGTGGTTGACATTGAAATTTTGACGATTGCTTCTGTCTCGGCTATTTGGGAAATGTAGAATCGCCTCTGCCTGCCTTCAAAATGGGTTGCAATGGGCATGTGTTGTTTCTATTCTTAAAACACTGGTTTTAAAAAAGTGCTACTCACCAAGTGGTTAGTGGTGCTCAAGATGTTCCAAAACATGTATCGTAGCGAAATAAAGCTTCCGTCATGTTTTAATTGGCACTTTGTTTATATGAAGGAGCAAGTAGATCCCTATGGGACTTTCAAAATGGCAAATAAAACATGACAGAAACTGTATTTTGCTATGATACTTGGGTTGGAACATCAGCAAACGCCACTAATAACTCCATGAGTAGCACTTTTTAAAACCAGTGTTATAGAAACAACACATAGGATAGAAACAACACATGCCCATTGCTAGCCATTTTAAAGGCAGGCAGAGGCGATTCTATATTTCCCAAATAGCCGAGACAGGAGCAATCATCAAGATTTTTGTGTCAACCACTTTATTTCATTTCAGACAACCTGTGAAAGGGGCTCAATGTGTTAAAAACCGAACTATCCCTTTAAACAAAAACAGCAGTCTCAGCATGGCTCCATACGGTGTATGTAAACAACAGGTGTGTTAATGCAGGTGTGTTTAAGCTCTAAATAATGAAATGTGAGCCTTGCCAATTTATGCATCAATTTGAGCACACCTATATCAAAGCATTTCTGCTTGAATATAGCCTACTATGTGTAAGCGTTTAAATACGATCAGACATACAAGCACAAACAAGTGTAAAATCATTTGAAAGCATTAGAATGTAGAATGCAGGCTTCAGAAAAAGGCTTGAAAGATAATGGGGAATATAGGATCCTAATGCACACATGCATCTCTCTCTCTCTCTCTCTCTCTCTCTCTCTCTCTCTCTCTCTCTCT
>JAGFZM010000038.1:88873-106903 GCA_017657215.1 Limnothrissa miodon | reverse complement strand
CTCTCTCTCTCTCTCTCTCTCTCTCTCTCTCTCTCTCTCTCTCTCTCGCTCACTCACTCACTCACTCACTCTCTCTCTCTCACACACACACACACACACACACACACACACACACACACACAAACACTGACAAACACTATGTGAGTTGGTAGTATTCATTTCCCTATTCTATTCTTTACCATTTATTTAGTTTTTTTCTATTGGCTTTGTTAATATGGATTGCTTGCTTTGCTGTACACATTATAAATTATTTATTTTTAAGGGGGACTGCACTTCAGTCTGAGTCATCTGCTCATGTTTATATTTAGACTTCAGTGATGCTATGTGGAATGTATGATTTCTTTTATGATTTCTAGATCTATAGAAACAGTACTCTAATAGAAACTTCTAGATTATTGCTTCTTACTGGGTGTCATTGCACACAATTTTTAAAGGTGGTGAAGAAAAAAGGTTAGAAGTTAAAGATACTGATCAAGGCGATAAGGAGACAAGAATTGTCACTGATTGCATTTGGATTCTTGGACTTGGTATTTCATTTAATTGGCTCTGTGTCTTTCATGTGGTAGGTATTGTTTCTCTGATTGCACATAGCAGCCTTTGCGTAGATGTGTGGTCTTTGTAAGGGCATGTCTTTAGGTCCTGTTTAATGGCATTTGGTCTTTTATTTCTCTGTCTGTCTCATCTGGCTGCCCTTCCGTTAATATCAACCCTTATCTCTGTCATTTCTTCTACGGCTTTGCTGTCTCAATTTTCTGAGCGATTCCCTTTCTCCGCTTATTTTCTCTCTGCGTCTCTTGGCTGCTGTGGAAACCCACGAATGCGGCGGCTCAGAAATGGGATTGTAAGAGCTTTAATATGAAGGAGGAAGCAAGCGTGTCAGCCATGCGATTTATCAGGGCCAAACAGACCTCGGAATTATTTCAAATTGGCGAATCGCTTTCTGTTCCCTTTGATCTTCCCCTGCCCTTCTATTTATATTCCCCCCTCCTCTCCCCTTGCCCCCCCAACCCCCACCCCCCCCCCCCCCCCCCCCCCCCCCCCCCTCAAAATATTCCCCCCCCCCCCCCCAAAGCATTCATCAACAATCTTTGCCCTTAAATCCAGTTTGACACTCTTTTTCACCTCTCCTGCCATTTTGCCTTCAGCCTTTCTTTACACTCTCACCCATCTTTAATCAGTCTTATCACTATTTCTGTGTGTGTGTGTGTGTGTGTGTGTGTGTGTGTGTGTGTTTGAGTATGCACTCTTGTTAATTGTTTTTTTCTGAGTGTGGGTTAATGGTAGTGCTAGGACACTTATTTATGCAGCTTTATTTTGGTTTGTTAATGTTTTTCTGTAGAGGTGTATGGTCTGTGTACGCATGTGTGTATACATGTGTTGGAATGCATGCTAGGTCGTGTGTGTGTGTGTGTATGCGTGAGTCCCTGCCGTGTGCAGTTGCGTTCCAACTCCTGACTGCAGCAGCATGGCCGCAGGCGATGTCCCTGCACTGCAGGGCTGTTTAAGAGCTGCTGATTATGGTCCCCGCGTGGGTTGCAGGATTCCCAGCGTGTCCCAGGCTTTTAGCGATACCCAATGCCATAGTTGCTCTCTCTCTCTCGTTCTCTCTCTCTATTTATCTTGTATCTCTCTATCTCTCAGTATCTCTCTGTCTCTCTCCCTCTCTCTCATTCCGTTCCGTCTCCTACAGACACACTTGTCTGTCAGTCAAGCTCTTAGCACGATCAAGTTCCTAAGGGGTTGATGCAGGTTAGCGGGTGTGTGTACCATGTGTGTGTGTGTTGTTATGAGGGTACCGGAGCCAGGGGGTCGCTTGAGCACCCTTACTGAGAGACCAGATTTATCCCAACACATAACACTGTGTGAGGCTGCTGGCGCTGTTGGTGGGGGTGGGGGGGTTGTGGGGGCGAGAGCGAGCCCCTGCTTTTACCTTTGACAAAGACGCATTCATTAAGATGTCAGTGCGGCACCCAGGCATTAGATAGCTGTGTTTTTTTAAATGGTCGCATTTGGGCCGTGTTCACACATGCACACCTATGTTATCTACAACACGATGTATTTTGTATTTTCATTGTCGTCTCACAAGCTTGTCGTAGCAGTGCTACAACTACTGATCTAAAGCCAAGCCTGCTCAACACTCTGCACCGCTTCAACCAAGTGTGTGGTCTTACTAAAAGCCTTTATGTGAACACATGTGTAGCATCATAAATACTCAAGATACAATCACCTAAGCAACCTCTGCACATGTGCGTGCATGCATGCACACACACATACACACACAAAAAGATATAAATATATATTTGTGTTTGTGTTTGTGTTTGTGTGTGTGTGTGTGTGTGTGTATACACACACACACACACACACACATATATACATACACACACATTCATTCAGTGACAAGATGATTTACAGTGTGAGCTGAGCCCCAAAAGTGTGCTTTAATTTAATGAGGTAATTATACACTAGGGGCAGGAAGCAGCCGTGTCCTGATTTATACACACTGGCTGGGCCGCACTGTCACACTGACTGGGAGCAGGAATTCACTCAGCTCCAAGGACAACTGCTCCCTCCTCCACCTCCCCCTCCTTCCTTCTATCGCTTCTTCTCTTCCTTCTCTCCTCTGCTCTCCCTCCCTCCCTGGGCACTGTACCCTGCATCTCACACACACACACACACACACACATACACACACACACACACACACACACATGCATGCATCGCCCACAGACTCTAATTCCAATAGACCATGTTGTCACCATTCCCCAGTTATTTCACAGTCCACATGTGAACAGGCTAAATGGTCTGTGCCCCCTCTCTATTTGTACCCCTCCCTTTCTCTCTCCCCCCCCCCTCTCTCTCGCTCTCTCTCTCCATCTCTCCTCCTGTTCTCTTCCCCTCTCTCCCTTCCTCTCACTTTCTATCTATCGCTATGGCTCCAGATAGCACGCATCGGTGTAACATAGTCTGCACATACCCACTCAACTACACACACACACACACATGTATGCACACACACTCTGTGGTTACAAATGAAGCCAGTATGCGGCATTAGTAATGTGAGCCGTACGGCGGGGCTGGGGGCTCTGGGAGAGGGGCTCCTGGAGTCCTGTTTGGGGTCAGAGGTCAAATGACTCGCGACAGATGACTCCACTTCATCAGGGCTTTGGCCTAGAGGACTAATCTAAAAGCAGCAGGACACGCCACTTGACACATAACAACACGACTGCTGCAGTGCGCTCGACCGCTTCATGCCCACCACTACCACAACAGCAACAGCAGTGGCAGTTTTGGTGTTGGTGGTGGTGATCACTGCAGTTGATAGGAGAGAGACGCTTTAGGATAGGGTCATCATGAGTCACAGTGACAGATGCCTTAAGAGACCCCTTATAACCCCCTCCCCCACCCCCATTCCATCCCTACAGCAACCAGCTCAGGCCACCAGCCATGACTGTCTCTGTCTCTCTCTCACGCTGTTTTTCTTAAGTAAGGCCACACACTCTTTCTTTTTCTCTCTCACTATGTTCTTCCTCTCTCTCTTTGACTAAATCCTTATTGTTTCCGCCTCCGTCTCTCGGCTGCTGCCTGTTTCTCAGTGCGGCGGCGGAGTCTTGCATGCCTAATGTGAGTTAATGACACAGGGCTCCTGCACAGCCTGGAGCTCACAGATGCAGTATGGCAGCTGGGCTCTGGCTGAGGCAGCACATTCATGCACCAAAGTCTCTCAAAGTCCCCCTTTTCAACCCTCCACTCTCCTCACCACATCTCTCTCTCTCTCTCTCTCTCTCTCTCTCACTTTTGTTCTCTCTCTAACCCTATCCATGTCTCATTCTCAGCGTCTTTCCTTCCTTCTCTCTCTTTCTTACTCTCACCTCCTCTCTCTCTATCTCTGTATTTTCTCTTTCTCTTTATTCCCCCTTGAAAACAACACGCAGAGACAGCTGCTATTGGGTGTTTATCCAGAGCACAGCACAGCTAGCCGCCCCACTGTAAACACCCAGACCAAAAGGCCTGTCTACTGTTGATGGTGGTGGGGGTGTGGGTGTGGGGGAGGGTGCAGAAGGGTGATGGGAAACAAATAGGACAACTTGAAAAGCAGCTATGTGTGTGTGTATGTGTGTATGTGTGTGTGTGTATGTGTATGGAAACCCAGCTGTGAAAATTAAGCGGCTTAAAGTAACTGCTCACTAAAGCTGAATTCTGAAGGACCCGGCCCTCAAAGTCTCATTTGCAAGGTTGTGCTGGAGGCAGGGGATAAGGAGTAGAGGAAGAGAGTGAACGAGAGGGAGCGGAAAGGAAGGAGTGTGAGAGGATGACAGAGGCTTGTGACGTGTTTCGGGGCGTTTCATAACAGAGGGCCTGACGGCTCTGAGTGGGGAATTAATGCTGACAAAAGTTGTTCTTGTCAGAGGGGCCGCTATTTCGGTCTCTTGACTTGCTCGCTCAAACAATGCTATCAGAGCATGCGTCCATGACAGTGCAGAAACCCTGGCATGTATGTGAGCAAAAGCATATGTTAACTATATGTTAACTATATGTTAATTATATGTTAACAAACTACATTAATGTCAATTTATTTATTCCTGAATAATGTGTCATGTGCCTTGCCTAGTTTTCTTTAATACAGAAGTCATTGTGTTGTTTTTGTGTAACTTGTATGTGTATTTCTCACCCTCAGCGTCCTCTGCTCGGTGTCATTTGTCGATGTGTGTTCATTCTCTCGTCTCTCCCAGTTCTAAGCCTTCTGCTCTCTCCCTCTCTCGGTGTCCACAGGAAGCATCAACAGGACGGGGGCCGTGCCCACCTTTCTGAGGACCCCCACGGTGATCCAGTCCCACCTGGACATGAAACCCTTCCTGCAGTTCCCCATGGAGACCCCCCCACCCCACAGCGTGGGGCTCTTCCCCAACTTCAACGCGGTGAGTCCTAACTCCACCTAATGTAGTGTACCTAATGTGTGAGCCACTCTCAGGGAAGCATGCACAGCTGCCAGCACTCTTCACATGAATCATCACTCACTAACCATAAATGCATCGTGATATACGACACGGATTCATGTCAGGCAGCCGCTGCATTTTTCACCATACGTCCTACTTTGCTCAGGCCTTGAGCTCAGCATTCAGCCACAGGAGCCTCTGGAATGGGGAAATGTCTTGTTGTTTTTGTCCGTCAGCTTTGAGTTATTACTAATCATTTTGATTAGGGGGCAACCATGGCCATTTTCCCCTGCTCAGCACTTTTGCTCTGAGTACACGCACACTTCCACCAATTGCTTTTTCTTCATGAGGATACAGGCGGCCATTGCACTCGGCTGAATGGAGAGAGAGAGAGAGAGAGAGAGAGAGAGAGAAAGAGAACGAGAGAGATTAGGGAGAGATGGCGCCACACGTGGTCGTTTGTGAACCTGCACACGCCAGGCGTGGCCAACTGCTCTCCTCACTGAGTGGGAGTGTGGGCCCACACGCGGCTATATTTGTTGTGCTCCAGTTGGCTTGGGTCTCTGCCGGTACCTGTTGCCACGTTTAAAATATGGCATGGCCCCTGGCAACGTGTCCTCAAATGAAAAAAAGAGAGAGCTCTCAGCCATCTTTGTAGGACCTGTGCCAAATTGATGAATGGTTTTAACCTCTGGCAATCTCTTTCAAATTCTTTTTTAATCGCCGCACCCCCACCCCCCTTTAAAACAAAGGTTTGCACGGAAAGTGTGAAGAAAAAAAAGATTTCCATTTGAAAGCGCAGGTCAGTGAGGACACACACACACACACACATACACACTAATTAGCCTGGTCTGCCCACCGTTGCCTGTCGCGGGCAGAACTAATCCCATTTAGATGAAGCAGAGTGTTTGCCACTCCGGCGTTTGGAGGTGATGCCCAGTGGGCCTCTCCTGTGTTCATAAATCTGTGGGGCTGCTCCTCAGGGGAATGCAGCCCGTTCCCAGACCCAGACCAAAGGAGCCTCAGTGGGGAGGAGAGAGTGAGAGACACACACAGACTTAACGTTTCTCACTTGGCCAGCAGGGGGAGATGTTGCAGAGGCTCAGAGAATGGCTTGACCTCGTGCACAGGGACAAAGGCTGACAGCAGCACACTGCAGTGCTGATGCCTGGGGGCCCGCGGGGGAGGGGGGATGTGACATTTACAAGGGGCTTGTCATCACAGGTAGTCACATGTACACTCGCGGTGTGTGTGTGTGTGTGTGGGGGGGGGGGGGTTCAAAGAACGAGTTGTCAGGAAAAACAGAGGCGAGTATGGGGTCTTGTGCGCTACCCTGTGGCAGGCCGGCGTCTTTAATGGAGAAGTGAATCGACATAAAGACGTGGCCGCTTGGGTCCCTGCTGTAAACTGCCGGGCTGCCTTGTTAGCATGCTCCATAGGAAACTCACAAATGCCCCACAGCTACGCTCCTGAGCTAGCGCCGGGACTGCAGAGCTTTCAATTAGTTTATGAGTCGTAAACAATTTGTGGTTTCTTGGAGGGGTGTGCTTGGCGGGGGTCCCCTGCCTTGTGGTGGTGGGGGTTTGGGCGGGGGGGTTGTGTTGAAACCACCTACCAAGTTGAAGTCAGTGCACCTAATGGCGGCCTCTCATGGAGGCAGAGGAATTAGTAAACAGCTCAAGGGCTTATTTCCTGCTGTGTTCCCGGGCTGTGTGTGCCTGGAGACCCTCGCTCTGGTGGGGACAGGGGACCCATTTGAAGGCGGTGCCTTGGGTCAAAAGAGAGGACGAAGAGAGAGAGAGAGAGAAAGAGAGAGAGAGAGAGAACTCAGCTCTCGTGACTTATCAAAGTGGAATGTGCGAGTTCTGCTTAAGCTATTGAAATGTTTTGGACCTAACCCGAGAGCTGCACAATCCATGAATGTCTCCCTCTTCTTCTCTTGGATCTTCAAGACAGGTATTACACAAGCCTAAAAGGAATGTGTTCTATTGGAGTCCTATACATTGTGATGCATATACTTGCATATGCCAGGTGTCAGCTGAAAAATAATTGCTGTGATGCTGAGAGAAGAAATTATTCTTCAACAGGAAAGCACTGGGCCCTCACTATGCACTGTAAATAATTCATAATTAGTTACTGTGTGATGAAAGTCGCTGGGGAGGTTTTTGGGGGATAGCAAGCGATATGCTGTCGATCAGCGTGTTTTGCCAGAATGCTGACTATCCATGGGTCTGCGGGTCCGTCCAGAAAGCACACCACAGCTTTAATGTGACTTTAATGGGATTTGCCCTCTACCTGCTTGTCTCTGCCAATATACTCATTGCTGGTGACGCGGCTGCATAATTTATAAGCGGCAGCTGGCGTCAGGGGTGAGCCGGCTGCAGAAGGTGCCTGGGTTAAGAGAGAGAGAGAGATAGAGAGACTGTCTGTGCTTAGGCAGCATAACAGAGGAATTTCCGTTGAAGGTGTCTAATCGGCCGGATCAGGTGCAGACATGTTGCCTCCTCACCTGCTGAATCCTTAAAAGCCCACTTGCTTAGGGGTGAAAAAAAAAACAGGAAAAAAAACTTTGTTACCTTTCCAGCCCAACGGCCATTTCCCTAAAATGGGATGACACCATGATAGTCTCTTACTGCTGCTGATCCCTCTGGGTTGATGCAAGACTCTTCCTCCCAGCTCCATAAATCCATCAGGTGGGACTTTGATTTCATCCAGTTCCCTCTTGAGCCCTACTCACTTCAAACCCCCCAAACCGCACCCTCGACATACTGTACACACACACACACACACACACACATTTGTTCAGTGGGTGTAGCCAGCCTCCATGTGCTGACTTTTTTTCTGTGTGTGAGTCGGTGGGAGGCAACAGGAGGGAAAGGGGGTGCTGACGGAGCTGAGCTACGTTAGATAGTCAAGACAGCAGCAAGGAGGAGAAAGGGGTGGAGGAGGAGAGAGAGAGAGAGAGAGAGAGAGAGAGAGAGAGAGAAACAACAGAGTGGGGGTGTACATGACATATTCCCTGCATCTGGGCAAACTGAGTGAGTATTCATGTGACACAGCCGGTGTGTGTATGTGTATGTGTAAGACAGAGGGAGAGGGAGAGAGTGAGGGAGTGAAAAAAGAGAGATAGAAAGAGTGGAGAAAAAGGGGGGAAGGGGTGAAATAACTCTGGGGGGCAGAGAGAGACAAAAAGGAGAAAAGAAACAGCGAGGAGGAGGCCGGATGAGAGCCAGAAGCGAAGGCTGACTTTTTCGGAGAGGTGTCAGCCAGCAAGAGGAAAGCCAGAGCTGACAGGACAGCAGCAGCAGCGACACTGGGAATGGTGGGAGCATTCCAGTCCACAGCGTGCAGAGCCTAGGAACACAGCAATTCTACAACAAGAGAGAGAGAGAAAGCAGAGGGAAAAGAGAGAGAGAAAAAGACAGAGGAAGAAAGGGAGAAGGGAGAGAGAAAAGAGAGAGCACAGATAAGATGCGGAGTCTGCAGACACGTGTTGGGGTGGATTGAGCCTGCGCAGTCGACCTTGCGTTTCTCCTAGGACACACAAGACATAACAGTGCGTGTGTGTGTGTACGTGTATGGGAGAGTGCGTGTGTACACTCAGGAGTCTCAGGCGTGGGAAGAATCAGGTGGCACGCTGTGTTGCCGAAGGTTCGCTTTGGAAAAGATACACCTCTTGCACAAGCGCACACAAACACACACACACACATGTGCGTACACTCACCAAGTGCGTTCATATTTACTGCCACCAACTAAGACACTCTGAGGCGAGGACCAATGCAGCTCAAAGCTCCAGGCTCAGGGGAGGATTCAAAGGTGAGTGCCCACCGGCAGGGACCCAAAGCAGGCAACAAGAAGCTCCCAGTCTCTTATTCAGACTTATGGATGCTGTCGACTGGACAAGATTCAAAGAGAAATTTCTAGCTTCAAAGGATGTTTCATCTGGCGTGCCTTGGTTATCTCTTTTACTGCCAGGCTTGTCTGTGTTTGTGTGTGTGTGTCTGTATGTGCAGTATATTTCTGGCACTTGGAATAAACATAGCTCGGGCTTGTACTATCAGGGGTGCGTTTCTATTGTTGTTTTCTCTCAAAGAATGGGCTGCGGTGTTAGCTAACATGCCTCAAATGGTGGCGGTAACGTGGAGGTTGTGTGCATGTGTGTGATGTTTTTTTGGTACAGTGAAGTTTACAGTTCACTCCTGAGTTACACGTTTGGGTGTTAATCGTGTCTGGCAAACTGCTGAGCTTGAGGCTGATTTTCTCCCATTAGGTTGATGTAAGTGTTTGTGGAGGCAGAGTGTGTGTTTCACTGGTCCACCCTGCAGTATACAGTATAGGCTTCAGTCTGCTATGCCCTTGGATTCACTATTGCAAATTCAAAGAGCGTACAGTATGATCGGGTTACTGTAGCTCTGGCCCATAGTATGTTTTTAGAAACTTGATCGTCACATTTGATTTTTCTTTTTTTTGGGGGCTATTCATCTGAAGAGGACAGTGTGTTGCAGAGAGAGCGGAAGGTCACTCACTGCTGATATGTGAAGGCTATTTTTGCTCTGTTTGAGAAGACACAGTGGAGCCTGCAGTTACAATACAAGCTCAATGCAGGCTGGGGTTCAATAGGCTTCTAGAACTTCATTACATGTCTGTGTAATGAGCTGTTGTAGACACCTTCTCCTTAAACCCAGCATTACAAATAAAATCCACCCTACTTGGCAAGCCGTTGTTTATAAACAATGTGTTTCAGCTGAGGAACAGCGTGAAAATGTAACAGCACACTGGCTGTCTTGTTTAGCTAATGTGTGGCCTCGGCTAATCCCCCGGAGGTTCACGGGGGAAAGGACAGCAAGAGGCCCAGAGTGTGGGTGTTTGTTTGCGCACTCGCGTAGTGGAGGAGAGAGGGTGGGGGCGGACGCTGCAGATGAGTGGAACCCTGATGAAGGGAGAGAGAGAAACAGAGAGAAAGATGACTGGTGGAGGAGAGCCAAGCGAGATAAGGAGAATTCTCAGGACATCCGGCCCAAGGCGCCACTAGGCACTAGCCCACAGATGGTGCCCGTTGTCACCCTGCTCTCTGTCTCAAGCATTCCCATCTATTTACTTTTTGTAAGGGGGGGGGGTTGCCTAGCTACGAGCTCGTGCTGATTTTGAAAGTGCTTTTGTTTGACTCAGTGAATATTCATTTCAGCCGCTCCCCTCTAACTTGGCCAAGCTTCGCAGACTTCACAGAACAATTGTTTTTAGATGGTGGATTCTGAGCTATACCTCCCATCCCAGGGAATGTTTTAGATGACCACTGAAAAAAGAAAGAGATTGTGAAAGGCAGAGCTGGAATGCAGTTGCTTGTTGACAGTCCAGAATGTTAAAACATAAGGTCCTCAAACTGTAAACAATATATTCCTGTTTAAAGGTTTAGTCTAGTTTTGTTCAGATAACTAATGTGACCTTGTGAATGTAGAAGACAGTTAAGCAAATGAATCCTCTTGTTAACTGCCACATCAATACTCCCTTGCCGTGAGCCACTAGGCCATTAATTTGAATGGAAAGCCTCCACTGAGATGGATTGCCAAGCGCTGCTTATGTCAATTAATTGTCATCACAAAGCAAATTAAATCTCAACCGCTACAAAATAAAGGTTGCAGACCTTTCAGCAGGTTGGGTTGCCATGGTCTTTCTGTCTGGAGCGGACCGTAAGCAGGGGGCTTAGTGGCTGGCGCTATATGCCAACAACACTAAAGCTAGCCAGTTAAATCTACTTGGAAAGCCTTCCAAACACACACATACACACACACACACACACACACACACACACATGCGTACACACAAACACATACTTGCCGAACTTCTGATGATGGACACCCCAGCTGAAACAATTAGAACTGTGAAGTCATGATGTGCCTAGGTTTACATCTGACAAAAGAGTTAGCGTTAGCACGCTATTCCTAGCCGTGAGGGAAACAACTGCCAGCTGTCGGATGGCTCGGGGCTCGGGGCTTGTCAAAATGATCCGTGAACTGTCTGCACCTTCAGAGAGGCCCCGCGCTAAGGCACCAGGGTTAGTGCTCATTTTTGCCTAGTTAAGGGGACACGTGTGCCAGTAATGGTCCTAAGTGCTATCTCAGAAAGATTGGGGGTGTCTGTGTGCCTCGTGCCTTTGGATGAAAGAGAGAGGCCAAAGGCTTCTTGCACAGGTGCACCCAACCCTCTCTCTCTCTCTGCCTCCCTGCTGTCAGGCTGATCGCTCTCACCGTGGTCCATCATCATGATTAATGGCCTTGTCTATATTACAGACACTCTACTGCCTTGGTAGAGTCACATTTCTCATGTCCTCTACTTTCTCCCCTTCTCATTCCTCTCCTCCCTCTGTCTCTCTCTCTCTCTGTCTCTTTGTGCTCCTATCATGTGTCTTTGTCCACATTCTCAGATGGACCCTGTGCAGAAGGCTGTGATTAACCACACCTTTGGAGTCCCATTGGTCAAGACCAAACGACCCATAATCTCCTGCAATGTCTGCCAGATTCGCTTCAACTCGGAGGTAAGTCTCTGGGCTTCATAATTATGGGTGGCTCTGTGTCCGTGTGTGTGTGTGTGTGTGCGCGTGTCCTTCCTGCAGTGTTGTCGGTACAGGTTTCTGTGAACTCTACATGCTCTTTGCCTGTGGATGTAGCTATGTAGTGGTTTCAGTGGCGTCTGGGTGTCTCTCCAGCAGTATTTGCACAGTGGTGTTGAACCCTTACACACTCGCAATGTCTCCTCCATGATGGCTTCTGCATGTGCCGTGCACTGTTTGTTTGTTGTCTAGAGCTGGAGGCACATTTCCATACTTCACACAACATCCAGCCCCCAGAATAAAAGCCTACCTCTGTAGCCGTGATTGCACAGTAGCGGAAGGTTCTTTTGTTGTGCTGGAAGCTGACAGCGTGAAATGGGATCTTTTTTTTCTCTCGGGGAATTCAAAGAACCCTTTTTCTTCTCCCCCCATCAACACCAAAAGTTGATTGAGATCTAGGGCGGGGGGTGGGGAAAATGATTTCACTTCGGCTTGCTGGCGGATTTAAAACCCTCTGGCCGCATACATAATATCCAGTAATGCAGCTCCCCGTTTGGCATGCTTTATTTGGACAGTACGCCTGAAGTAGAATAACTGTGTGTTTTTTTTGCTGCTGTTTACTTTTTCTAATTTTTCGTAATCTGTGAACAGTCAGCTTTTAGGTTTTGTTAGGCCCTGAAGTTTTCAAATCACAAAAGTAAGTGGCGCAACGAAGAGTGCGTGAGTGGCGAAAACAACACAAAGCAAAGACTGTGAGGAAAAGACGGGCTGGATCTGGAATCCTGCTCTAGTGGCAGCTGTGGCCTCTTGTGGACTTGTGGGTCAGCTGTGTGACAGAAGGAAGGCCTCTCCCTCCCCAGAAGGCCTCTCGACAGGGCCTGGGAGCCGCCCCGCCAGACCCAAAGGCTATTTTTGCCGGTCCCAGGGCTGTAATCATGGCCTGGCCACGCCAGCTCCTCAGACGGCAATGCTGTAATCGTAGGCCACAGAGCCACAGATCCTGGGGTAGTGGTTGGGAGGGGTTTGGGTGGTGATGGTGGTGGTGGGGCAGGAGGGGTTTGGGTGGTGGTGGTGGTGGTGGGGCGGGAGGGGTTTGGGTGGTGCTGGGCTCAAGATGTGGATGCTGGTCTGCGTTTTCATCCCATGCCTCAGGCTTGTGATTTAGGAGCGGGGGATAGGTGGTTATTAACACTCTTCTCATGACGGGTCACTGAATGTTATATCAGCTTGGAGTGGAGGTGGCTGTATCGGGTGGGGGTCGAGCTATTTCGGGCTCCCAATTTTTTTATATAATCTAAACAAAATTCAACGACAAATCCCATTTGATCCATAGCCTTTGATATACTGCCTTAATGGGTGCTTGTATAAGTAGCACTGTAACACAAGTTGTTTTGGAGTCCTTGTGTGTCTGCTTGGGCACAGTATTGCAGTGTCCGCTGTCAGGAGAAGGGCCTCTACTTATAGCTGGGTTTGTGACCCTCTAGTTAAACAAGTTTGACACATACTGCGTGCATGCCTGTAAATATTGACGCATGCCAACCAATAAAATATAAGTACCCTACCTCTAAGGGGACATCTAAGACCTTGGCAGCTGTCGAGGTCCGTAAAAGACCTCCAAATGATTTCAACACCCTCAGTCACTTGCCTGCTTGCACACGCAGGCATGCTGCTGGGTCTGATCTCTACAACTAAACTAACACGCAGACATTTGTGTCCTGATCTGCCGCACACAAACTCATGGTTCTGTCTCTCATGGTTTTGTATGTATATACACAGACACACACACACACACACACACATACACGCATGCATGAACAAGCACACATTCACACATCTGTGCAAAACAAACACACTGAAAATCCTGCCCATGTACATTGGCTTGTTTGTGACTTGTTGGAGAGTGGTATCACGCATAGACCAGGCTAATCAGCTCTGTCAGCTTATTAGTTTGGGAGAAATTGTACATCATGGCATTCATTACGGCCAGCCTTCACAGTCTTTGTGTATTCCACTCAGAAGATTTAATCCCAAACTCTAAAATTAATCAATCACGCAGAGCACCACCAGCAATACTCCTCTCTTTCCCTGCTCTCTCTCTCTCGCTTTCTCTCTCTCTCTCTCCATATCCCTCTCTCTTCTTCTCCTTCTCTCCATATCTCTTTTCTTCCATTTCTGCACTGTGACGAGAGCAAAACACTCACACACACACACACGCACACGCACACGCACACACACACACACACAAACTATTATGGATTCATATATTCCTAATCCTCCTTTTTGAGAAGCCAGCATATCTACTGTGGGAGCAGGCTGCAGATCGACTGCCAATGTTTATCAGGCGCTGCATTCATCACTGCCGCGGCTGGCTCTCGGAGCTGGAGTAGCCCCCCAGCAGGGAAACGGCCTGCTTTCCCATCCGCCTCTGCCTGCCTGCCTGTCTGCTTGTCTGTCTGTCTGTGAGTCTAGCAGGGAAGTCTGCTGGTCTGCCATGTCGGTTTTCTAAATGAGCGTGTGTATGTGTTTGTGTGTGTGTGTGTGTGTGTGGCTGTCCGGCTTGCTGTCAGACTGGCTGTGCCTGTGTTTGTGTCCCTATGTGTTTCCTGCGGCTCTGAGCAAGAGTAACCTTGCTGCGCTGCAGCAGAAGTGATGTCACTGTGCTGTGCCACGGAGCTGCCGCTGCGGCACGAGTGTGTGTGCGTATGCTTGTGTATGTGTGTGTGCATGTGTATGTGCATGTGCCAGCCCACCCCCCCTTTCCTACTTAGACTTGTAGGGGTGACATCCGGAGTGGTTGTCAGGTTTCTCCGCTGGCATTTTTTTAAAAGGCTTTTTTTACGCTAATGTGGCGAGGCTAACCTTTCTCAATTCCCCCATCCTCCATCCTTCCATCCCTCCCTTTCTCCCTCCCTTCTTCCCAACGCTGGTTATTGCTTTAGCGACAGCCAGGCCATGGAAACTGCATGTAACTGCTGTATTTTTGTCATTCTGTCCTTGGACATTGTCCCTTTCCCCCTGTGCTGCTGCTTTCCCTTTATTTCTTTCACATGTGCTGAATGCAGCCACCTTGCTGTCCCATTCCATAGCCTTTCTGGAACATTCCCTGCTCAGGACCTTTGTGCTCGTCCTTGCCTCAGTGAAGGTCATGAGAGCCCTCCCCTTCTGCCAGTTTTGCAGTTTTAGGGAGGGACGTAACCCCCCCCCCCCCCCCCCCCTCCTCTTTGTGTCATCTCTGCTGATCTGAGGGGCTTTAAGCTGGCAGCTTCTTAAGACCCCCAAGAGGGAAGGCATGAGGATGTGTGTGTGTGTGTGTGTGTGTCTGTGTGTGTGTGTGTGTCTGTGTGTGTGTGAGTGTGTGAGTGTGTGTGTGAGTGTGTGTGAGAGGGAGGATTAAATGAAGAAACAGTTATATATGGCTCTGCTCTCTATCATCACCAGCTAGAGCCTACAGGCTTCCCACTAGCAGCGGCAGCCTGGAGCTGCCAGTTTGCTCTCCCCCAGTGATAAGCATCCAGCACCCAGCATCCAGCAAATGCTCCCCCACGTTACCCTTATCCGCCTGGGCCATCAGCATCCAGCCTCCTCCCTCCCCCTGCTTCCTCATCTCTCTCTCTCTCTCTCTCTCTCTTCTGTCCTCTATCCTGCAACCTCTCTCTACCCATTTTATTCCCTCTTTTGTATCCTCCTGTTTTCTCATTGTTGTCTTTCACTCCCTCATTCCCTAAGTCACTCTGTCTTTCCCGACACTATTTCTGTCTCTTTCATTCACCTCATTCACATGCACTATTTTCTGTCATCTCTCTCTCTCTCTCTCCCTCCCTCTGGCATAGCCACTAGATATCTCTGCAGCCTTCAGCTGTCACCAGCTCGCTGGCTCTCTCTTTCATGAGGGACGGACGATAATCCTGCCACTTAATAATCATCATCATACTCATGCAATAATTATTGGCCACCGTCCGAGACCACTCTGTCTCTCTCAGTCTCTCACAGGCATATGCACGCACGGACACACACGCACACACACGCACACACACGCACACACACATAGGCTCACACAATCAGACACAGCCACATTTATACACAGACCGACACACAAACACTACATGCACATAGATATGCTCATACAAAAACAACCTCCCCACTCAAAAGCAACTCCACTCCATTGCTTGCTGAATTTGTGTGTGTGTGTGTGTGTTGTTCTGTGTGTGTGTTGAGAGTTTCACTGCTGCTAGCGCTGTAC
This sequence comes from Limnothrissa miodon, assembly GCA_017657215.1. NCBI lineage: Eukaryota > Metazoa > Chordata > Actinopteri > Clupeiformes > Clupeidae > Limnothrissa > Limnothrissa miodon. Next base: position 91,182 of record JAGFZM010000038.1, on the reverse strand, counting down.
AGCCACGCTGGCTCTTCTCTTCCATAATGAGGATGGCGACCACAGGCGACAGCCCCCGCGTGCGTATTTCTAGAAATATCACCGTCTTTGGATTGCTGGGGTCAAGGCGGCAGAAGTCCCTCCGCCCCCCCCCCCCCCCCCCCCCCCCCCCACCATATTGCTAAAAAGCAGCTCTGAAAACGTGATGGATGAAGTTACTGTTCGTTTTATTGATAACATATTTCTCTTTTCCTATTTGTTTCTTTTTTTTTATTTAATTCCTTCCATCAACACCCCCTAATCCTCCTGGAGCTAAACTTAGGATGCTGAGGGCCAGTACTATAGCTTTTTGAAGACAGACGTGTATCTGCAAAAAATGAAGAATAAGTCTTTGGATGGCCGCAGCAGCCATAGTGGCTTGGCAGCTAAAGGGTCAGCTTGCATGTAAAGTGAGGGCAGCTGTCAGACAGACACATGGGCCTGTATATAGCCTGTAGTGGGAGTCTATGGGGAGCGGCGAGGCTTCGGGACAGAGAGGAAGGGCTTTAGGTGGTGAATGGCGCAGATGAAATGGCATTCCACTGGCCTGAGTTCAGTTCCATCAGCCTGTCCTTCAGCAGCCCCCAATAATGCTCTCCTGACGGAAGAGCTTTCTTTCTCTCTCTCTCTCTCCCTGTGTGTGTGTGTGTGTGTGCTCCCTGGGGCCCCGTGCTCAGTGGCTTGATCGTCCCACTGCCTGCCCTTCCGTTAGGGCGCAGGGGCTCTCGCAGGGGGGATGGATGTAAAGAGACACGGTTACGCTGAGCACCCGCCAGCCCCACTGCCTGCTGGTTCTGGTTTCCACAGCTCCTGATCCGGGGTCAGTGGCGACCGTCTCACTTGTCCTCCTCCGGCTGCCGGTGTAAGCTTGTCTGCCAGTCAGTCGTCTGTATGTGGTCGGTGAGCCAGGCAGAGAGGGGGATAGAGTAACAGGGGACTGGTTACTCAGGGCCCTTATTTGGACCAGTGCTCAGGCTTTGTTCACAGTCAGGGTGTACTGTGTCAGGATGTCAGGATGGAGTGTGTGTGTGTGTGTGTGTGTGTGTGTTGGACAGTATGTGTGGTTGGTGATTTTCTTGTGTGTGAGGTGAGTGTTTGGTGACACTGTTTTGCACCTGTTACCTTTCTCGGGTAACTCCCCAGAGCTGATTTTGGTACAATACATTTTTAGATGTTGCATCTCATTTTCTGTTTTTCTCTCTCTCTCTCTCTCTCTCTCTCTCTCTCTCTGCATAGAGTCAAGCAGAGGCCCACTACAAGGGGAACCGCCATGCCAGGCGGGTGAAAGGCATCGAGACATCCAAGAGTCGCCCACAGGAGAGCGACAAGCCTCCCCCCGGACCCACCTCCTCCCCCTCCCCTCCGGGCCCTGTGACACCCGCACTGGAGTCCGACTCCGGCAAAACAGGTGAGACTCACTCTTGCGCCAGGTAGTGTCCACCTGTCTCCGGAACTCACCACCTCCTCAGAAATGAATACTGCATTTAGCCAGAAACCATGACTTTCTAATTTCTCACGCTCTGGAGCAACCATGAGGAGCCCTTTTTCTAGTGTGTATGTGTGTGTGTGTGGGGGGGGGGGCTTAGCATAGCAAAACTACCAATTCAATTCAATTCAATTCCATTTTATTTATATAGCGCATTTTTACAAAAGGCATGTCACAAAGCGCTTAACACAAGAGGTTGTTGAAGCTGTTGCTGACCTTGAACCTAGTCCTCAGGCTCCTCGCGCTCACAGTCCAGCCTGGAAGGACTCGACCTCGGAGGGCAGGGCATGATGGGTCAGCCGGTGCAGGACGGGCCTGAGAGTGACGGGCCCGGGGGAAGTCAATAAGGGCAGCAGACAGGGAGCTATTGGGGGTTATGGAGGGGTAGGGGAGGTGAGGTTGGAGGACTCGTGCTTGCTCGGCCTGGTTAATAAGGAGGAGAATGGACAGAGGCCATTTTTGGGGATTGGCACTGAAAATTCTTCAAAGGAGCCGAGGCTAATGCCTAATAAATGCCTGCCCCATTTTGGAGCTGAGCTCAGAGAGAGAAAGAGAGAGAGAGAGAGAGAGTATAAAGAGTATAGTGAGTTTGGAGAGGGAGGTCAGCGCGACGGTGTGAATATGATGGTGCTGATGACTCAGTCTGTCTGATGTGCCCACTCATGGAGCTGCAGGATCGTGTGATTGGGTTTTAGGGGCACATTTGTCAAAGCATCAAAATAAACTTTGAGGATTTGGGTTTATATAGTGGGCTAGGGGCTATTAAATGTGTGTGTGTGTGTGTGTGTGTGTGTGTGTGTGTGTG
>JAGFZM010000038.1:74478-88863 GCA_017657215.1 Limnothrissa miodon | reverse complement strand
TGTGTGTGTGTGTGTGTGTGTGTGTGTGTGTGTGTGTGGACGGGCGTGGGGGCATAAAAGCAAGGGAATAAGAGAGACAGGAATGTGTGCATGGAAAAGAGAGGACAGAATTTGGATGAGAGAAAATGATCTGGACAGCGAAGGCTAGCACACAGCATGGAAATAGTACAGTGGATTTGTGTGTGATGAAGAATAATAAAGGGTTGGCAGATGATGATCTTGGCAGTGGAGAGGGAAGAGGAGAGAGGGGAAAAAAGAGAGAGAGAGAAAGAGCAATATGGGCTTCATGACTGACTCATTCAGGCCATTAAAGTGTGAAGAGCTTGACTTCTTTGCCCTGCTCTCTTTTTCTCTCCCTTCCTCTCTCCCTCTTCCTCCCTCTCATTTTCTCTCTCTTACACTCTCATTTCTTTCTATCTATCACTGTCTTCTTTGCTGCTAATTTTCCATTCTCTCATTCTGGATATTCCCTGGCTTCTGCTTTTGGGAATACTTTATTTTCACAAAAAGACTGTGTAAACATGAAGAGGATCCGGGCCCTCTTCAGTAACACAGTGCACTGTAAATACTGACCGGCCTTGTCCATGATACCCCAGACAAACACATCACACATCACTCTGAACTCGTACACACACACACACACACACACACACACACACACACACACACACACCCCTACCCCTCTTGTCCATTAGCCAGGCCTTTGATGATGCTCTAGGACCCCAACCAGGTTCTCTGAAAGCGGGAGCGCCTGGGAGAGAAGGACAGTACAGCCGTGTCTCTCACAGGGGGGATTTACCCTCCCCGCGTTCCCCAGCCCCAGCAGGTCCTCTGGCCAGCGATGGCCCCCGAAAGCCTTCCAAAGCAGGGGGTGGTGGGGTGGTGGGGGGCAAAACAAGCTGGGCTCAGATCTAAATGCGAAACCGGAGACGTGCGAAAGAATGCAGTTTTCCATCCAGTCCTCCTTCTCGTGACCTCTGCTTCCAAGCCCGGGCCGCGGGCCCCAAACCACTGGGCCAAACCAAACCCCCCCCCCACTCCTCCCCACACACACACACATACACACACAGACACACCCTCCTCCTGAGCCATCCCCCTTCGTTAGCCCTCCGTCGGCCCCCATTGTTTTGTGTGGCTAACCATCATACCAGTTTCACAACAAGAGCTTCCATGGAGCTGAGCCGCCAGCGCCCCAAGGGAACAAACAGCTGCGCTCCCATCTGGCACCAGCCCCAGAGCTGGAACTCTTGCCATGTCTGAAGGATGACTGTGTGTGTGTGTGTGTGTGTGTGTGTGAGAGAGAGAGATGGGGGTAAAAGTTTGAAGAGGTTATGCCCCCTTCTAGCCGTATCTGCAAATTTTGAGTGACGCAGCAGCATACATATGCAAACACACTGCTGTGCTGGCACATTCACACACTTAAATACACAAACACACACACACACACACACACACACACACACACACACTCTAACACACACACACACACACACAACCATGCAGACACAGAGAGAAAACCCCGCCCTTATGGCCTAGACTCTACTGTTGGTATGCATGTGCGTGTCTGTGTGTGTGTGTGTGTGTGTGTGTGTGTATGTTTATGTGTGTGTATGTTGGTGCATGTGGCTATGTTTATGACTGACCGGAGATACTGTAGAATGCTTCCCACGGCTCATGAGAAAGCTGCTTCTCGATGATAGCTGAGCCAAGCCCACATTTAATTCCTTAAGTTCTTATCTTTCACGCTTTCATAAGCCAGAACGCTCACCAACCCTCCAAGCACCCCCTGGCTCCACACCCTCACCCCACCCTCACCCTGAGATACAAAACTCACATCATTCCAACACACCTGTGACCAGGTGTCACTTACCTGTGCTCTTACACAACGCTCATCACGGGGACACAGTGTTGGCCCGCCATTGTTAGGCAGTGACCCGAGAAGGAGGTTGGCTGCGGGCTGGTGTCGGTTGTCAGTGGGTGTAGTGCTGTGTTGGGTGGAGGTATGGGTGGGAATGGGTGTAGCGCTGTGTTGGGTGGAGGTATGGGTGGGTATGGGTGTAGCGCTGTGGAGGTATGGGTGGGTATGGGTGTAGCGCTGTGTTGGGTGGAGGTATGGGTGGTAGTGGCAAAGGTGCTGTGTGGAAGTGGAGGGATAATTGGCCCCAGAGAAGGATCCTGGGTGAGGTCCCCTGGGGGAGTGGCGTGGAAAACTAGGGGTTTGGTATCCACCAATGGCCACTGGCAGATGTTTACACTTTCCTACTAGCTTAGTCCCACACACTTTCTTCCTAACTCTCCCTCTCTCCCTTTCTTCTTCTTTTTAAATTCTCTCCTATCTTTCATTTAATTTCTTTCCGCCCTCTCACTCTTGATATTTCTCTTTCATTTCTCTTTCACTTTCTCTCCCCTCCTCTCTCTCTCTCTCTCTTTTCTCCCCCATTTCCTCTCCTCCCTCTCCCTCCAGACTGTGCCGACACTCCCACTGTAATGAGGGGGTTCTGCTTAAAGCGGAGCTCTAGTATCTTCAAAGGCTCTGCGCCAGTGTGTTTGCCTCATATCTGGGGGCAATTATCATGTTCACATCTGGGTTAAGGATTCTGATACTCTGTGACCTAGTATGATGTGTGTGTGTGTGTGTGTGTACAGAGCATAATGGGACTGGGGAGAGTGGGATAGTGTCTCGGAGCGAGTGTATCAACCCAGAGCGGCGATGCTGAGAAGGGCGGAGGGGGGACGAGGGACATAATTCTTTCTAATTCCCGTTTTCACCAACGGCTCTCAACAGTGACTCAGTCCTCGTCCCCTTCGCCTGCCTCCCTAAATCCACCGTCTAAAAATGACAAGCCTTGTTTAGCAGGCTTGAGCACATAAGTCATGTTGAATACAGTAGGCAGTTTGTGTTTGTGTGTGAGGCTTGGGGGTTGTGTAAGTGTAGATGCTTCTGCTTACATTCTTGTGTGGATGTGTATACATTTACACTACATTTTGTTTGTGTGTGTGTGACAGAGAGAGAGAGAGTGAGAGAGAGTGAGCAAGAGGAGTAAGATGTATGACTTTAACTATGTGTGTAGCTTTGTGTGTGTGAAATGTGTGTGTGTGTGGGGGGGGGTGGTGGTGTATGTGACTTGGCACGAGGTGTATGACAGTAACTATGTATGTCCATGGGTGGGTGAAGTTTTGTGAGTGTGCATGTGTAGGTGTTTATGTGTGTGTGTGTGTGTGTGTGTGTGTGTGTGTGAGTCAGTGGCGGGACATGGGCCAGGCCCAGAGAGAAGGCACCCTTGTCCATAATGAATGAGAGCTGCAGTGCTGCCCCGGCGTTGCCTTTCAGAGGCCCTTAATCATTAACGATGAGTGGGGAGAGCAGAAGAGCACAGCTTAGACCTCAGGCCAGAGCACAGGAGGACAAGAGGAGATGGAGACATACCTGCACCCCCTCACACACACACACACACACACACACCTGACCCCCCTCATACACACACTCACACACAAACTAACACCCACACCTGACTGCTTCGGTTATCCCATCCACTAGCAGGCTGTTGTGTGTGTGTGTGTGTGTGTGTGTGTGTGTGTTGCTTACATAATCTCCAAACTCGACCCCCACCCCTATCTGCCACGGACCTCACTCCCCCCCACGCCTCCCACCCTTCCCACTAGCCCAGCTGCTTGAGAGATAACCATCTCACCAAGCCCAGATAGGGAGGCCTGAGTCCTGACTGAAGATTGAGGCGCCTCTCTGTCAACCATGAGGGGGTTCTGCTCAGTCTCCACAAGCACATATGCGTTGTGGTCTTTTCTTGAAGAGCAGATTTAATCCCTCGACCCCAAGCCACGACCCCGGAGTGATGCTGTCTCTCTAATATTCCTCGGCTGTGTTAGGAGAATGGATAGTCTTGCCACAGAAGAGTGTTGTTTTCTCCGGGATGTTTCCTGCTATGGGAACCGAGTGGCCATCTGAAGGATTTAGAATGGAATGAATCCCGAAGCAGGCTTATGTGCTAATGCAAGCAGACACGCACATTGAAGTATGCTTATAAACTTACACATACAGTACAGGAACACACACACACACACACACACACACACACACACACACACTCTCACACACATCTACAACCTTCCACTGAGACATCCACGACCTTCATGTCCGTAATAGCTTTGTGGAGTGAGGTCTCATTAGATGTGTGTTGTGTGTGTGTGTGTGTGTGTGTGTGTGTGTGCGCGCACATATGTGAAATCCCCTACCTCCCCCCTTTTAGACGAACCCACAGATCGCCTCCCTCCTCCGCACTGCCTAACCCAAACCACATGGCCTGTACACTCTCTGTGTTATTCCACTACAGCACTTCAGCCAAATGTCCTGGCCATGCCAGAGAAGATGGGTTTTTTTTAGTGAGGAAGGGAGAGTGTATGAGTGTGTGTGGGCGGGTTGCATTGGTTGCCTGTGTGTGTGTGTGTGTGTGTGTGTGTGTGTGTGTGTGTGATGTAAGGATGTAAGAATGACAGCACACACTCTACATCTGTGCATGACTTCACCCAAGCCCCTCACTCCTTTTGTCTCCTCTCCTCTCCACTACATTCTCATTGAAATCACACCGAGAGGGAGGTAGGAAGGGAGGGAGATGTGGACATCAGACTGGGGCTTCTCAGTGGGTGCGTCTATGGACCCCCTAAGGAAAGCTCTCTCCACATTGGCCCTTTGATCCCACTTACCTTATACAGGGGCCTCTGAGATCTGCTGCCCTGGTTCTGTTGGGGAGACGCGAACGCGGTTTACTGGGCTATCTCTCACACATCTGGTACCATATGGGCCCGCCTGCATCCGCACGGAAACCTCTAGTCTGGAGAGCGTCTGTCTCGAGACTCCAGGCACAGAGGGAGCATCCTGATTGGCCTCTCAGGCTATAGGACAGGGCCCAGTCATGTCTTCTTCCTCTGTGGTGTTCCAGTCTTCACCTCCACCCCACCACCGCACCTCCACCCCACCCACTGCCTTTTGTCTCTCCACAGCACAGCTGTCAGAAGGAGCCGCCCAGCCTGGGCTAGCATCACACGCTAACCGACGCAGCTTCAGTCAGAGGCCCCCCCCCTCCTCTTCCTTACACCACTGTTACAATGCATGATCCCCACCAGGTGCCCTGGCCTGCTGCCTCTGCTTGCTCATGTTGTTTTCAATGATTTTTCAGCCCAAGTGGCCAGGAGGATGTGTGTGTGTGTGTGTGTGTGTATGTGTGTGTGTGTGTGTGACAGTTACACTGTCAGGCCTAAGCAAAACTTCAGCAGATACAGTATACTGAGTCAATCTCCCACCTAAACAAGGGCATGGGGGTCCAGTCTAAAAAAAGGCCACTTGATGCCGCGACTGTTTTCTCAACCTTGCCAGATTCCACTGCTCCACAGATTCCCCCGCTCTCCACCAAGGACTGATCTGTAGGAAGGGCAGGTGACAACAAAGCGAGCACATCATTCTAAGTAGGAAATTGAAGATCTAAAGTCAATATTTATCAGACCCCTATAGAAAACTCGAGTGTGTGTGTGTGTGTGTGTGTATTACCCCCAGACCCTCTCTTAATACTGTAATCCTGCCTGGAGTCTCTCCTGTGTGTGTGTGTGTGTGTGTGTGTGTGTGTGTGTGTATGTGTGAGGGCTACGAGGGGAGGTGAGATTGGTGGGTGAGGGCACCCCTGTAGTTTTTACTCAAGGTGACTGGCAGGAATCTGTCGTGTTCCACACCCAGATTTAGAGGGTCGTGCTGCACCCCACCCAAGGGCTGGTGAATACCAAAGGCATTGCGCATGGGAGTGTGCCTCCACAGAGCTGGCGTATGTTGCCAATGAACTCGGAATGGAGGCTGGTCTGAGTGTGTGTGTGTGTGTGTGTGTGTGTGTGCGTGAGCACATTTCATGTGTGGAGCGGTGTGGGCGGAATTAATGTGTGTTGTGTGAGCAACACGGTGTGTGTTCACATTTGTGTGTGTGTGTGTGTGTGTGTGTGTGTGTGTGTGTGTCTTAGTCCTATCAAAAACAATCATCAGCTCGTTTTTCCCACTCAGTGCTCAGCCAAAAATAACAAGACTAGAAAAAACAACCTTGGAAATCAGAACCCAAGCATCTGATTTCCTATTTCTGCCTCCCAGGAAACACAAAGATGGGAATACTATTCCATGTGTTACTATTAGACCATGTGTTGTTTGGGAGATTTCTTTATAGTCATGGTGGGATGCTTGCTGGGTTGCCTTCTCATTTGAAATAGTAAAATTAAAAGGTGGACTCCTCACAATTAGAAACTTCTGCCATAAAATTCCAAAATACGCACATGAAACGTGTTTTAGCCCTCAGCTCCAGTGAATAAACTTGACTTTATATCTCCCGTAAAGTCAGCCAACCACTGTGCCTGGCACAGTCCCCAGCCTGGGTTAGTTTGAGGTTCAGTGGAAAAAAAACAGGTGGTGATGTTTTTTTCTCTCTCTTTTCTTCTCGACGCTTTCTTATTTATTTCTTTTTTTTTCTCGCTGACTTGGCATCAGCGTGAATCACGGTGCATTCCTCTGTAACAACTTTATTGTTTTGGGGCTGCTAAATGCACCATTTGACCTGACTGCGGTGCTTTTTGTGTTTGTGTTTGCCTTTGCAGATGAGCCGCGGAACGTGACCCAGCTGAACGGGCCTCACCTGCCCGCACTGGGGCCCAGCCCGCTCGCCTCACCACCCACCCCGGACTCCCCCGGCCCCTCGGCATGCCCGCTGCCGGCCCCTGCACCCCCCTCCTCCTCCAGCGCCGCCATGCAGCCGCCCGCCTCCTCCATCTCCCCTGGCTGTGGCTCGGGCTCTGCCAACCCTGAACAGGGCGCAGGGGCCCCTGGGGCCGCCGGAGCCCCCGCCACGGCCCCCGGCAACCCTGAGAGCGAAGAGGACAAAGCCAAGAAGCTGCTCTACTGCTCACTGTGCAAAGTGGCTGTCAACTCTCTCTCCCAGCTGGAGGCCCACAACAAAGGTAGCTGCATCCCTCACCAAGACAGAGCACATGAGAACACAGCTCCGAGCATTCACCTGGGCAACAAATAGTCAATTGTGATAAAACAACAGTCTGAAATGATATAGCATCTTATTTGAAATCTTTTTCCTGATGATCTAATATCTCAACATTGCTGTCTATATAAACCAGGGGTGGCCTAACTAAGTCCTAGGGGCCAGTTACGACCATTTGCTAAATTTCATGTGGCCCACCATGAAGTTTGAAAATAACACATAATGTGGCCCATTGCTATGTGAATTCTATTATAGAAGCCCATTTTCTGTTGAAAAGATCATTTGCCCATTCACCTTAGTGTGGCATACTATAGGTTATCTGTCCATGAAGCACTATAGCATCATGTTGTATCTTTTATGCAGTTTTTACGGGTTCTTCACGTACCCTTTTACCTGAAATGATCTACAAAACCGATAAACAAAGAACTGACAAAATTTTAAGACCCTGTATATGATAGATAGATAGATAGATAGATAGATAGATAGAGATAGATGTGTTAGTTCATTGGCCCTCGGCAGCTTACATTTTTCAGCATGTGGCCCATGAACAGAAAAGTTTGTCCACCCCTGATAAACATAGTCTTTCTGATTCAGAGACAGTATTATTTTTCCTTCCTTTTTTTCTCTTGCGATGATTTGTCATCGCGCCTGGCTTCCAAGAGATGTCAAGAATTAGCCTACGCAGCTGACGCTATCTTGCCAGGCAGCTGCTCGGAGCTGAGGCGCATGCGGTGTCACTGTTAAATCCGCACCGGAAGTAGAGACAAATCCCCCCCCTTTCTTCCCCTCGTCACTCCTGACACTCGTCGGTGCGCTTGTTTCTCCTGAGGTGTGCCATGCACAGCAGTGCTCGTGGCCCGCTCTCCACTCGAGGCGCCGGCGCAGAAGACAAAAATCACCCACAAAATTCACCGTTTAGCTTGTTTCCGTGAGCTGCGGAAGCGCGTCACACTTGAGCTACAACAGCTAAAGACGTGCAGCGGTGTCTTGTCTCAGAGGGCTGCGCTCACAGTGAAGGGGAGATGGACTGGCTGTGCTTTGACAACACTATCTACTACTCTGATGAATGCAGCTGAGAGCATCTGCATACCGCTCTAAGGCCAAAAGCAGTTGCCCCAGAGCCAGATCGTGGAACTGTGTTACGGATTACGTGCATTTGGAGCCAGAAATGCATTTTGTACACAGAGTCCCATGAGTCTTTGCTAGCAGCATACAGCTGTAGGTAGTAGTAAATGTATGTGTATGTTTGTGTGTGTATGAGAGTGCAAGCTGGAAGGATACATTCCCGTAGAATAGTGTACAAACTGTGCCCTGCACCCCCTCCACCCCCCAGCCCAGCCCAGTCTGTGTTCCACACCGGCTGAGAATGCACGGGGTCATCTGTCCATCCATTATTTATCTGGTCATTTATTTATGAAGACAGGATTTCTCTGTCTGCCTCTCTCTCACTCCCTCTCACTCCCGCTTGCTCCCCTCTCTCTTCACCAAAAACATTCGTCTGAATCAGGGAAAAAAAAGACATTCTGCGAGCAGCCAAGTTGTTTTTCATGTGTGATTAGAGCGCTTTTACCCATTTGGAATGTGAAGGATAATCTATGCTGTGTCAAAATCGACAGCCATCGCCAAGATCCCATAATTGTGGAAGAAACCTAATGAATACTTCTCTGTGTCTCCCTTGTGAAGACATCCACCTACAGTCATTTTTCATTGTCTGTGTGTGTTTGTGTGTACTCCTAGACCTGAGGACATGCATACACACAAACATAACTTACTTTTCCACACACACAGAGCACTTTGTGAAAATAAACAGACAAACAGACTTTGGACAGGGAAGGAAGGGGGGGGGGGGGCTTAAGAGGATGGTGACGTGGTGTGAATGGTGTTTAAGAAATCTGCTCTGCCGAGAAGACAAGCTGGAACCAATAGGGTCTCACTCCTCAAAACAAAACGTTGACTAACCGTGGTCCAAAAATACAAACATATGTTACACAGACATTGGGATATTCTTAGTACTGTGTGTGTGTGTGTATGAGAGAGAGATAGAGAGAGAAAGAGAGAGAGAGAGAGAGAGAGAGAGAGTATTGTTAATATTGAGACAGAGAGAGGGGGGTGAAAGAGTAAGGTTTGGGAGAGCAGTTTTTTGAAGTATGCTCTAAGTAACATTTCCTCTGTCAGTTGTCTAAAACCATCTCACAATGGGCTTGTCATCTTGCTGTTGGAGATTCAGTTTGTTGTGTAGGAATAGAGTCCAAGACAGCGGGACACATGGGTCAGTCTGTTTGCCAAAGGGAATGCAGCTCAGACTGATTGTTGCAAGTCCACATATTTGGCCCCCATCGAAATCATTCACCCCCCACCCCCCTCCACACACACACACACACACTCACAAACACCTCTTCCACCACCGCCACCATTCCCCCCCCCTTATGCCGACCACACGCTAGCCCAGTCATTCCACTTGTTTAGCTGCAGGCCAGTCTTTTCACACACATAGCTGTGGGATTTGGGGCTGGCTGTTGAACCCAACCTCAAAGGGAGCAGGCAGGAAGAGGACGTCTGTTTTTGGTTGCATGGGCGGGGTTGCACTCTTGAAGGAGCCAAGTCAAGTCGAGAACAAAAAACATGCAATTAAAAAAATACAAGAGGGACTATTTGAGTCTGGCTGATGGCTGGCTTATTTATTTCTTTTGTTTTTTTGTGTGTCATAAATTCAGTTGTGTGTCGCTCTGGTGTGTAACATGTGGTGCCGCGTTAGATCTCTGATGAAACGCATAGTGATGTGCCTAGCTCACCAAACAACATCCAAAGGGCAAGGCTGGTGTCTCGGAGAAGGTGCTAGAACCCGCGGGGAAGGAATAAGCCGCCTGAGACGGGAGGCATGCTTACATCCCCCTGGGGTGTTGGAAGGTTCTTCCTCCAGAGTTATGTGAAGAATGCTGAGGTGTAAGCATAGAGCTGTTAAACGATCAAAAAGTCGGCCCCCCCTCCTGCTCCCCTCTCCTCTGGCTTCCTTTCACCTCAGCGCTTGGTATTTGCAGTGAGTGGAAGAGAGCTGTGCTCTCAACGCAGCCATAACCCTCTGTTATTTATGATTCTCCCATTAGAGTTAAGTCATCGTGTGCCACTAACCTCCACCCCCTCTAACCCTGTAGAGCTCATCTCCTCCACTAAGCTTCCATTGAGAATAAACAGGGCTGTTGAAAGGGGGTAGGTGGGTGGGGAAAGAAATGGGAGGGAATTGGACGAGAAAGATGTTGGATTTGAGACCGATTAAAGACAGAGTGCGTTTCTTCCCTCTCTCCTTTATGCTAACATCAGAGAGAGTGCCTGGCAAGCTGGCTTGCTCATGGGTGAGGCCACACAGTCAACACCACCCTCCTGTGGGCGGCGGTGAGAACTGCACCCTCACTGGAGGTGCCAATGCCATGTGCTTTATGTGAGAAGCACATAGGCACATGTGTACTCGCTTGTTGAGAGAATGTGTGTGTGTGCGTGCGCGCGTCTTTGTGTGCATCTGTGTGTGTGTGCCAGTGCTTCAGCATGAAGTGTAGCTCCCCTGTTGATATTTGTCACTGTCACTTTCATGTGGGCACGCCGCGGGTGAACAAAGAATTTTGCGGCAGACACCGGTGCAACTCGGAACAGATGGGACCCGGGAGAACTCATAACTCAGGCTAGCCTTGATGGTATTGCTCGTAGCCAGTCAGGCCGAGGCGGCTCCGTGTTATTCCGAGGAACGCCTCCAACATGCACTCTATAGGGCCTTGCTGAGTCCACGGTATTTTTATGGCTGTTATTTTTACCCCCCTCTGCATGTGACTCATTGCTTGTTTCTGTGTGTGTGTGTGTGTGTGTGTGTGCAAATGGGTATGACTCTGTGTGCGCATGTGTGTGTGTGTGTTTCCAGGCACCAAACACAAAACCATTCTGGAGGCGCGGAGTGGGCTGGGCCCGATTAAGGCGTACCCCCGCCTAGGCCCCAAGCCCAGCGGAGAGCAGGGCGGAGGGCCCACTGACCCCAACACTCAGGAACGCACCTTCCACTGTGAGATCTGCAACGTGCGGGTCAACTCTGAACTGCAGCTCAAACAGGTGAGTGAGTGTGTGTGTGTGTGTGTGTGTGTGTGTGTGTGTGTGTGTGTAAGATTAGTGCGGAGCACACATTGCTTCTATTAAGGCGGGCCCCAGGCTGTCTGTATGTCTTCTAACACATAGCTTGTGCTCTCCCACCCCATCCGTATGTGGGACCTGCAGCACATATCAAGTCGAAGGCACCGCGATGGAGTAGCGGGGAAGCCCAACCCTCTCCTCAGCAGGCACAAGAAGCACAGGGGAGCTGACCTCACGGTAAGCCCTCCGCCCTCACAATCCCAGCTTTCAAGGGTTAAGGGTCAGAGTTCAAGGGATGCTTAAGGTCTCCAGGGGGCGATTTGTTATCCCCCCAGCATGAAGTATACTTGCCAGCAATAAACACAATCACTAATTCAACATTAAAACAGGAACATAAAGCTGGACATAAATCACATAAAAACACTTAAAAGAGGTATTGAATTGGATAGAGGCAGCAGATAAAAATGTATTTTTGAAACTTTTTAAAACAATCTGTGTCCTGAAAGGGTGAACTCAAAATTGGGGGTGATTGGGGTTAGCTGTAATTGCATGAGCTTTTTTTTTTTTTAACTGTTGGGGAGAGAGAAAAGTAGACATTCTGAAGGTAGTTCCGGATTAGCATTTCGAACTTGATTATGTTTTTCGGATGCACTACCTGTTTTTCTGGGTACCATACCATACCCATACCACAAACAAACAAGAACACATTTAATAAAACAACAAAAGCATTGTCAGTGTCAGAATTCCTGTTTATAATAAAAATGCTGATGAGGTGATGAATGCTGATGAGCTTTCTTGCCCACATAGAGTATTTATGAACAGAGCCTGTCTATGTTTATATGCACATTTATATATAGGCATTTATATTCCTCCACAACTTCATCTGCCTGATCAATAATAATTGCAGGGAGAAATCAATAATCATTTCTTTAGTTTAACTGACATGTACAGTAAATAACCCTGGCTCATCTGGACCATGTTCAGGGTCCTCTGACTCTGATCTGCAGATACTGCCTGCAAGATTGGCCCTTTCTGTATGGGGAAAGAGAGTTTAGAATCTCACTGTCAAATGGTGCAATTTAATCGTGAAACAATTAAAAAGTTTTTTCATTTTAAATAGAGTGGATAACTACTGCATGGCAAGGCCAAAAAAAGCACCTGCTGAGCTTTGGTTTCATCTTAAAGGCCCACTATTCCCCATTTTTCATTTAATTAATCAGTTTCATACTGTTCAGGATGCTAAAATGAGTCATGACACGGCGAACGATTGGTGTAGAATGCGCCACCGTGGCCTATAGCGGTAGATACAGCACTTGCAATGTTCAGCAGCACGGACCGCCTCCAATAGAATGCAGTGCAATACAATGCAATACAGCGGTCTTTAGAGGGAGATCGTGAGAGAAAAAAAACAGAACATTGCTTAGCCCTTTTTTAACTTATTTCCAGTGTAAATTGGCATTATGTTGGTGTTTAGCGATAAAATTTTTGTGGTTAGCACCACACAAATAGGTTCCAATGTAACACTAAGTGTTAAAATTTACACCACTCCACCACTAGGTGTAAAGATTAACATCAGATTTAAATGGCAGTTAGCATGCAGATGCACAGATTTTAATGCTGATAAAGTTGCCCATATACTGTATTATCAAATATAGAGAATTGCAAGTGTTTTAACCACAGCTGTATATCTAGAACAAAAGATATACTATTGTGAACAGTGGAAATATTGCTGAAACACTAATAACATTTGTATTTTTAGATTAATTGTAATTTCATCTTTACTCTATACAACTGAAAAGGTTATGTTTTGGCATACAAGAGAAACCTAAGCTGAGTTCTATGACTTGCTTCCGATTGTGATAACTAATTGTGCTAACTAATGCTTGGTCAGTAGTGACTTTGTCATTATGTACTTAGTTACTGAGGTGATCTTGTTACCAAGGAAACAGGTGCAGGTTTGGCCCTGTTTAAGCTTAGCACAGTACAACATAAACTACCCTGGCCAGGCCTAGGTTCAAGTACCAGATTCATCCCACAGCCCACAAACCCATACCATTAGATGAACAAACAAAAACACATTCAATAAAACAACAAAAAAGCATTGTCCATGTCAGAATTCCTGTTTACAATACAGTATGAATGGGGCTATTGTAAATGTGAGTGTGTACTTGTGTGTGTGTTTCTGATGTGTGTTCCTGTTGTGTCCTTCCCTCTGCCATCCCAGTCCTCTCTGTCCTTCTCTCAGGACCTCACCAAAGCTCTGGGCGCCGGTCTCCTGCCCAGTCCCCTGGCAGTGGCAGCAGCCATGGCAGCAGCGGCCTCCTCCAACCCGCTGGCCCTGCGCGCAGCAGCCGCAGCCCCTGCGCCCCACCCCCACCCCCACCACCTCCTCCAGGGCCCGCCGCTGAGCCACGCCATCCTGCGGCCTGCACCCGGACCCATTCGCACCTCCCACGGCCCCATCCTCTTCTCCCCGTATTGACAGCATCCCTCTCTCCGCACCACCTCCAGCTGACCCACAACCACCCCACCCAACCCAGCACCACCCACCACCAGCCTACCTGCCCCCCTGTCCACTCCCCACCTGACCCATGACATTTCAAACCAGACAGACAACACGAGACGAGGCCAGTCCGGAGCAGCAGCTCCCTTCACCCCAGAAAAATAACAACAAAAACAAAGAAACAAACTACTAAAAAAAATACAAATAAACCAACCAACAAATCAACAAAAAGCAAACACGACGTATAAAAGCACACTGTGAAGAGGAGATCAAATCAACCAATCAACCCAATCCAGTCAGTTTATGGATGTAGACAAGGACTGCATTTGGAGATTGCTCTGAGCCAATCAGCATCTGACATCTGACGAGCCCAGAAGGAGAGAAAGAGCGAGAGAGAGAGTGAGCGAGCATGCAGATGTGTGAGTGACTGATGGAGAGGAGAGGAGAGGAGAGGAGAGGAAAGGAGAGCATGTGAAATGAGGATCGTGGTCCCTCCTCTCTCCCCGTGGGCACCAGGCTCCACTGCCTGCTCAGCCAGCTGACAGAGTGATTGACAGGCACAGGAGGAAGAGGAGGGGAAAGAGTTAGCCAGGCAGGAGAGGATCACAATGGAGGAGGGGTGGCCCACCGTAGGAGATAACAGCTTGCCTTCCCTCTTCTCTCTCTGACCCTTGCACACACACACACACAAACACACACACACACATCTATTCTTCTTGCATACTCAAACACACACAC
>JAGFZM010000038.1:296-74468 GCA_017657215.1 Limnothrissa miodon | reverse complement strand
ACACACACACACATCTATTCTTCTTGCATACTCAAACACACACACACCTCCCTATTCTCCTTACTCGCACACACACACACACACACACACACACACACTCATGAAACACACACTGTGAGATGCTAGCTCATGTTGGATCCCTGAGATGCAGGTATCTGCAGAGACGTGCTTCTTCCCAGAGACGCTAAACCCGCACAGAGACGTTGCAGACATGCAGCAGCTTGACGTCATGCAGCGGAACTGCACGCTGCCCTGTCACTGGGGTTCAATCGTTGTCCTCCTATGCCCTATGCACCTTGGAAAAAAAAACAAACAAACAAGAGGAAACAAACAAAAAAATACAAAAAGAGAAAAAAAACGACAAAAAAATCAACTGTTCCAATTCAACACGTCATGTCCGTAGGGATTAGCTGCTTTAAGTGGTCTCTTTCGCTGTGATCGCCTTGTGCCCATGTATAGCTTTGGCCTCGGAGGGGACCATTGTGGAGCCTTGTGTGTCTTCCTGGGTCTCTGGCCGTGGAGGGGACAGGGGAGAGGAGGGGGTGGGAGGAGGAGAGGGCCGCCCTCACTAACACACGCCAGTCAGCCCTCATCAGCCAGCCAAGCCCCTGACAAGGTGTGACAGAGAGGGGAGGGGAGGGAAGGTGAGAGAGAGGGATGGTGAAAGATGCCAAGGCAGATGGAGGGAGAAAGGGATGGAGGGGGCCGAGTTCTCCCATGAGGCAGTGGGTGTGTACGGGGGGTGGGGAGGGTGGGTGCAGGGTGAGGGATGATCCCAGCACTGGGGTCAATGGAGAAATGACAGCCTGGAGGTGTGGTGCGCTGATAGTGTGGGGCCGCATCCGAGCTAAAGACAGCAATGTCAAATACAAACAGGCCCGTGAGGCTAGTGGAACGTGTCAGGCTTCATAGCAATCAAACAGTAGTCTGTGAGGAAAGAGAGAGAGAGAGAGCGAGAGAAAGAAATAAGGGCGCCATCTTGTATGTTCCTGTGTCACTCTCATCTTAGTGCTACGCACGTCTTCTATTGGCAGAAACGCACCCTAATGGAAAAAATCTCTTTCAGGACATAAAAAGGATGAACAGTTGACTTCTATTTATTCTATTGTATAGAGTAGAATAGTCTGAATTGTTTTGTTTTCAAGCCTGTTGATATCAGTGAAATGGAATTGAAAAATAAGTGAACTAGTGAGGATGGCTTAGCTGTCTGTAGACTGAGATAAGCATCATTCAGTAGCTGAAGCTGAAGTAAAGCAGGAGTAGGCTTCTTCCATTTGGCAGTCTGGACTCATTGTATATATCCGCGAGACACAGGGAAAACAAGCACACGTCAAAACAGCCTCTTCTTGTTCCCCTCACTGCCGAGAGGGGATTTATGCAACACAGCAACCCACCCCCCACCAGACGCTTTGACCAGCAATAGAATCTCTTGTGTGTGTGTGTGTGTGTGTGTGTGTACAGTTGTATGGGTGGACCTATGTGTGCATGTGCGGATGTCAGACGCCCATTATTCAATGTGCCCCAAAGTCACACCACCCTTTTCAACCCTAATGCAGTCACGGATGAGAGGGGACTGGGAGTCGGCAGCGACCTTGGGAACCCAAGGTCTCCATAGAGGCTACACTGTGAGCAAATGAAGAGGGATCGTTATGAAACAAATAGTGACAGTGAAGATTAAGTTTCAAAGATGGTTGAAAAATAGACTTTTTTTTCAGATGGGGGAGTGAAAGCAAGGTCAAAGGTTAAGGTCAAAGAGGGAGAGTTCTGTAAAACCCTCCACTTCCCTCTCTTTCTTTGGTTTGGACTTCCTGTCATGAATAAAAGCCATTTTATTGATATTCTTGTTATTCTTTTACTATGTATTATTTGTTGTTTTTTGTTTCTTCTCTTTTTGTTTTCATTTTCATTGTACACTGTTCCAAATGAACAACTAGTGATGTGAGAAATATAGGAGCTATAATGATATCCAGGAAAATGGACAGAAAATAACTATTTTTCTATTCAGGTAGAATAAGTTGCGAACTGCACTCGAGGATAAAAGAGTGGCAGAGTGTGCAAGCAGCTTGTGCGCTCGTAAACCTATGCTTGGCGGGAAAAGACAAAACAAAACTCAACAAAAAAGAAACATTAAACAGAGCTAAACTGAACTGAGGCCTGTCGTGTTGGACAATTCAGTTCCTTGTTTGATTTCTTTTTAC
This sequence comes from Limnothrissa miodon, assembly GCA_017657215.1. Taxonomy (NCBI): domain Eukaryota; kingdom Metazoa; phylum Chordata; class Actinopteri; order Clupeiformes; family Clupeidae; genus Limnothrissa; species Limnothrissa miodon. The sequence goes on along the minus strand of JAGFZM010000038.1, from coordinate 72,270 downwards.
CATGTTATTCACACAGAGTGCTGGCATTGCTATACACAGTGCCCTTCCATTGATTAGCAATGTGCTATAATGTCTTACTGTTGTTGAGATATTGCAATGCAATAAGCAAGTTGAGTGGTGTGTGTGACTCAATGTTGGTAAAACATTTCATGTTGTTGTACAGGGTTCTGTCAACAGGGAAAAATGTGCCTATATAGGCTCAAAGGCTTCCCCTGTAGGCAGAGATCAGCCTTTTAGTGTCGAGGGTAGTAACGGGAAGAGGGGTGGTGCGTAGGTGGGTGGGGGGTTGGAGTGGGGGGGATGGGGCAAGACATAGCTGGAACGAGGGAGGGACCGGCCCTTCATATTAAAGGGTCTTACTTATCTCTGCTTGGGGGACAGGGTACTATTCAGAAAGTAAGTTGAATTTGAACGTAGTTGACCCCACCATAGGCCGTAGTCTAGGAGTCTTTCTTTCTGATCTGTTGGTTGCATTGTTTTTAATTTTACAATTTGTGTGTGTGTGATCAACCGTTTGAGTAAAGTGATTATGCCATTATGTAATGCTAACTAACTAAGTTAGCCTCCACCATTGTGCTTTGAATCAGCCCATCTACTTTGCTACAATTCTGATTTTATCTGTTTCATTTTTTTCATCTGTAATTGAAGTACTGTACCCAGATCAGTGCTGTCGTCCCTGTTTGGTGTGTATCTTATTGTGATGTGTGTGTGCGCAGGTAGTGTCCACTCCAACTGGAAAGGGAAATGTCCTTTGTCCCCCTCATAACCCACCCCTACCTGACAGTGCAGCCTGTTCTAGCTTCTCCCCTCCTTCCCTGAAGGATCCAGGGCCCCAGCCTGTGGATATATACACAATATTATGTCAGCTGACAGGAGTGCCACCACCTCTCCCCGCCCACACACACACCTTACCTCAATAGAAACACACACACATGTCCACGCACTCACACAGACAAACGCACACATGGTTAGTTAGTTCCGTAAAGAGAACCTATAAATTGGTATGGAATATGTTCATCCTGTAGTCATCCCCAATGAAGTGTCCTCAGTGTAATTTAGAGAAAAAAAATCTGTCTAGAGTAAAGTAATAGATCCACTGGACTTTCCTGGGCAGTTGTTCTGTTAGTGCTGAAGTTCGTGTTAGCCTTAGCCTTCTCCCACCCTCAGCCTCTCCAACTGCAGAGAGACGACGCCGAGAAGCTTTGAAACAATCTCGTCTTGCCAATAAAGTTATTTTTGAATTCTGACTGTCAGAGGGGCAAAGAGTATGTATGGCGAAACTGTAGCAATATTCAACTCATACATGGCTACTCTTGTTTATTGCAATAAGGAAATCAACCAATAAAGTACATATGTGAGTAAAATATTATAAATGTAATTTAAATAAAAACAGAACTTTATGGATATTACCATTGGTATCAACTTGGGGTTACCAGCGTAACAAGGAAAAAAAAAAGAAAATCAGTGTCTATAAATCAATAAAGAATATGAAAATACTTGCATTGTCTTTTTGTGTAAATGTAGGGGAAATGACTGTGAAATATTAACAGATGACTTTGCCATAAAATAAAGCCTTCACATTCAATTGACTTATAGGCCCCACTAATGTGATTCTGTGACTGCAAATATTTCAAGGTCTAAATTGTTTTTAAAATGTAGACTATCCCAGCTATGTAAAACTTGTATAGTACAAGTTTTTTTTATAATATATGTAATGTAATATATGTAATGTATGTTTGTTTATATAAATTAACAAGCACAATGTAAACTACCCTTCCTGTACTGGTGTGTTAGCTGCCAGGTCTTTCCTGTTGTATTAACCTCCAAAGCATTTAACTGCAGACTCTAAATGGATGAGACAGACGGCTATCTATGGGATGTGTCATTAACAGGATTACTTCCTATCGCTCCAACTGTGCTGGGGATTTGTGCCTCTTACCAAGCAATTTACTGTGTACTTAAGCAGACAGACGACTCAGATAGTGTTCATAGCACATGCATTCACTCAAAGCCACTAGCAGGACTGAAATAATGCCACAAGAGGGCGCTGTAATAATACACTGCACTGCAGTGGTAAATATACAGATATGGCTCAGTTAGTTTGGTGATTGTGTCTTACAGCTGATGAAAATCTAAATTCATTACCTCAGAACATTAGGATACCATATTCAGCTAATGAAAAAAACAGGTTTTTAACTAAGGCCTTCTGAAATGTTCTTACAAAATACTTTGTTAGGGCACTTTTGAATTGGTGCATCAGTGTGGCATAGTATTGCTAGGCAAGAAGTCAATTTACATGTGGCACTGCACAGGTGGAAACTCAGGTTCCTTCTTTACTTTAAGACATGACAAGATATTTGTTATTTTTTTGACAGTGTGGACCCGTGCCAAGTCTTGCTAAATCTTATATGTTTTCAGAGACATGTGTAAAGGTTTTATCATATGTATTATATATATAATATGTATAATATATATTTGCATATAAGAAATGTCATATAATAATTGACAAGATAGATAAAAATAGCATTAGGCTAAATTAGACCACTAGATTAGCCCACTACATTTTATATGCAAATAAAATATGTATTCAAGTAGGCTACCTGCTTTGTAGACTGAAAATAGAAAACAGCCTGGTGGATATGTCACCTCTAAAGTCGTCCCTGGCTTAACCTTAAATTGTTTCATTCACAAATTAAAACGCTAGAGGGCAGTGTACTACTGATCACAAGTGATCACCCTAAAGCTCTATATTAAAAATAAACAGTTCGTTTTTGGCGGCACAAATGCACATTACGTTGTTTATATCTTATATGTAGACCTGTGTGTGAATCACACAAATTACATGAAACGCATGTCTTCTAGATGGTCGCCATATAGCGCTTCCCAAAGCCTGAAAAGATGGATGTGGGCATGCATCACGAGGACCTCTAGGCCTATAGAGTTTGGAGTGGGGCTAGCACTAGAGCGCAATGAGGAGGCTTTTTTATTTTAGAGGTGAGTGTATTCGGGCACGAAAGCACAGGCCTTTCGTTATACGTTCCTTGACGGTAATGAAAGTAATCACTCGGGAAGAGAGAAGTGCCAAGGTTGATGGGGTGAAAGAGAAGATTGATTGATTGATTGATTGATTGATTGATTGATTAAAACGTTTTTTTGTGTCACTCAGATTCAATTCAGATGTCAAATAGCGTGGACCGTACGTTCATAGGTTTTACATGCCTTAATAGTTATCTGTACATGCCTTATTGGTTCATAGATTAAGCACACAAATTAATGTGTGTTTTATGGCCTAGTATGCCTATCGGATAAAGGATTATTTTATTCTAAAGCATTTATTGATTTACAACTAGACGTAACTTTTCTTTACTTTGTCAAGATAATTTTGGTAAAGCCTATAGTTGTGGGTGGATTTTTTATACAAGTGGACTTTTTGGCAATATGGCTTTTTACAACATTTGGCTAATCCACTACCTAGAAGTTTACTCTCCTGGTAGGCTATGTATTATCAGTCACTTGCCATATTGCAGCCTATGCAGATTAAGGCACTGTATAATGTTAGCAGTTTGCCCCCCAGGAAGCAATTCTCCAGATTGAGGCTACGTTTACACACACCTGGGTATTCTGATAAACGAATATTTTCTTCCCTCCGTTTTCCAAAATAATTCCGTGCATACACCATCGTTTTCAAAAAAGTTTCCGTTTACATTAAGCTGCATAAACATGCTGTCGAGAGCCGTCATACCTACGTGGGCTGCAGTGTAGGAAGAAGGAGAAAGCCATACAAGCCAATCAGAAGCCTCACACCATTCCTCCGGGACAACCACCTCATTTTCAAAGTGCTCCCACCAGACAGCAGTCCGCCCAGGTCGGACCCAAAAAGTACGTTTTATCTGTTTTTCGCAGTTTACACGCAAACGTGAATACGGAGTTTTCCAAAATCTCCACTTTTGCCGGAGTTTTTAGAAAAAATCGTTTTCAGAGGTGACATCTCCGTTTGTGTGTAAATGAAAGGCGCAAACGAAGGGGAAAGTGTCCGGTTTTAGGAGAAAACGTATATGTGTAAACGGGGTCTGAGAGCATCATTAGTGACAATCCAGAAATATTATCTCTCACAAGCTGTCATCTTATCCTTTCAAAAACACAAACGCATATTCACAGGCAACGGCGTATTGTCAAGAGAGCCATGGAGAGACTGTCTGCTGATATCTCCATTAAAAACACAGAGGTCTGTTTTTTTCCAGTCAGCTGCCCCTGTCCGCCTTCCCCATCCCCACTGGCGTGCACAGACAGAGTGCACTTGCCCCTTTGCCTTCAGTCCAACAAAGTGACCTTTTGAAAGACGTGTTTTTTTTTTTTTTTTTTTTTTTAGAAGCTGCGAAAATAACGGTCTGATTTGTGCCCCCTCTTTTTACTGTCACGTGAACACGCTTGCAGTTCATTTGTTGTGAGGCCTGTAACGCCAGTGATCCACTAGCACGCGATGCGGATTCCGCAACGCACTACCCCTATTCATTTCTATGAGAAGCGAATTCCGCTCCCGCACAGCATTCTGGATACGCGATGCGTCCCAACTTTATGCAAATGAATCCGTCCAACGCGAGCAAATCGCGAGGCAACTATCCAATAGCAGAGCAATATGCAGGGGATGGTCATCAATGTGTCATCTGACTTATATGGGGACAACCTAATGTGCAATGAAGCGTGGAGGAATTGTTGACAGGATGGTGGGTGTCATGAAGATGACAAGTAGGCCAGTTGTCATTTTGTTCAGAAAGTAGGAATGTGCCGATTTTACCCAAATTCAACATTTATTCAAAATGTAACAAAAATGTAGTCATTACAGACGTGAATTTCCCTCCACAATCTTAAAATCGAAGAGGGAAACATTTCTGTTGGTTGTTTAGCCTACTAGCCGTACTTGAACTCTGTTTCCACCACTGAGCTAGAAAGCTAGGTGCTCAGTGGCAGGGGCGGAGCTACGGGGTGGCCGTGGCCACCCCAGACCACGCCCTGGCCACCCCACGGCCGTCCAATAATTTTACAATAAACGATATGTCCCACAGAATGTTGGTTCCGGCCGCGATATTTTAGTTCCGCCTATTTGTTTCCCGCTGGGACGCATTTTGTATTAGCACAAACACACACAAACTAACGTGCCTCTGACAGCAGCAGCTGTTGGAGTCAATTATGTTGAAGTCGGACAATGAAGCCAGGGAAGTACGGGTCCGTGCGATTTGGAGGCAAGTTATTTCTCCATAATGTCTTTGGATAAGTTTTCTCACTTTGCCAACAGTGACAGTGGCTTTCGCAAAGTAGTCCTTTCACAAGTTCACAATCCAGACAAAATCTAGCTAGTAACGTTAGACTAGGGTAACTAAGGGATTACAAATTAGCTGGATTTGTACTGTACGTAACGTTACATCCATACGCCCGTGGTTTTCAATTTTAGTTTGTATTTCTGCATGGCAACGTTTATCAATAGCTGCCTTCTAGAGTTTAACCGGGCTTCCTTTTAGAATGTGTCTGCCCAAAAGTTCCGGTGTGCCGAACGTCTCGGTGTGCTGTTAATTCGGGATTCAATTGAACGTCGTCACTTTCAGTCAATGGGCTTTTTTGAAAGCTATGAGACAATCTGTCACACCAGTAACTCACTCAGCCATTGGACTAAACAACGGTGGGCCTCTAGAGAGCAAAAATCTTTTTATTGATTGCTCAGGTGCAGCAGCATCAATCCCAACATGTAAAAAGTGTTAACATGTGGTGTATGTATAAATTCAGTATACATGCATTTTCCTTTTACTGCAGAAAGCACCTTTATGTTACATAAATAAATGAATACTTTGATTTCTGACCTCTTGGCTCAGATGGATTTTGTTCATGAGTTATACCTAACTGAATGAGTACTACATGGTTCCATGTATGCCACAAAATACACCAGAATACAGGAAATCAAAACTAGCTCATGAATTTTTTTCCGGGACCCCCCACTTTAATTGGTTACAGCATGGCCACCCCTTCAATATCCCTGGCCACCTTTTGACCACCCCATGTAAAAAAGTCTGGCTCCGCCCCTGCTCAGTGGTTCCCACCCATCAAACTACCAAAGCGTCTGCTGGGAGGGTAGCGTAGCGAATGAGTAGTGCGTCGCGGATTCCGCATCGCGTGCTAGTGGATCACCGGCGTAAGACCGTCTATCAACTTTTCGTCCATGATGACCTCCCCTGCATATTGCTCTGCTATTGGATAGTTGCCTCGCGATTTGCTCGCGTTGGACGGATTCATTTGCATGAAGTTGGGAATTGCTGAACTTTTTTGACGCACCGCAACACCAGCTCTCGACGCATCGGGTACCCAGAATGCTGTGCGGGAGCGGAATTCGCTTCTCATAGAAATGAATAGGGGTAGTGCGTTGCGGAATCCGCATCGCGTGCCAGTGGATCACCGGCGTAACTATAGCGACTGGGAGCCGCAGACAACAAGCAGTGCAGGCAGCTCTTTCCCTTCCATTGCGATGGCACTTGAGGCCAGAAGCTATCCGTTTCCAGCTTCTCGTTTAGAGAACCGAAGATGCGTCAGCATCTGTAACGTTCTCTTTCACTTCTAGCCGGAAACGGATAGGATGGATCACTACAACCAAGCCTCAAGTGCCCTCATCCGAGGGGCTCAAGGTGGGAGGATCCACAGGCGAGGGGCGCAGAGAGCACGCTCTCAGCCACGCCAGGCCTGGTAACGTCCAGCGCGTAAAAGCGCGCCAAGGTATTTCCAGATGCCCAAGAAGTGCTCTGGCAAATATCCTGAATAGAGACGCCTTTCCAAAAGGCCCATGAGGCAGCCACTCCATATGCGAGCTTAATAGCTCAGCCTCATATGCCAGCTTAACAGCCTCGGTAAGCCAGTGAGATAGACGCTGGGCAGTCTCACCATGGCAGACGAACGGCTGATTCGTCTTCCTCACACCCTGCGTTCTGACAGGGCACAGTGAAATGGGCACGGTCCCACCTGACTCAGGCAGAGCGGACAGCTCGACAACCCTCAATCTGGGATCCGTGGAGTGCACCTTAGGGCGAGAAAAAGGATTCGGGCGCAGAGTGACTTTGGCATCTCCATGTGCAAAATTGAAACAATCAGGACTGACTGACAGCGCAGCCAAATCGCTGACGCGCTTAACAGACACTAAAGTAAGCAGCAAAGCTGTAAGAGAGCAGCTTCAAGCTGATGTCTGCGAGAGGGGCGAATCCTAACCCTAACCCCCTGTGCGCGCAGAGGGGCGATAGTCACCTCCACGCACTTTGTGAAGCACCGGGGTGCTAGAGAGAGGTCGAATGGTAGAACCGCATATTCGTACGCCGCATCCTCGAAGGCGAAGCGCAGAAAGCGTCTGTGCCTGGGGAATATGCCTATGTGAAAAAAGGCAGAGGCTATGAAGTCTCTCCGGCAAATGGCCTGAGCCACTGAGCGCCCTGTCAGCATGCAGAAGGACAGGCGTTTTAGGCGAAAAGACCCTGTTTTCTTTGGCACGAGGGCTGATGGTTTTCAGAAATGGTGTCCACCGAACAAAGTCGGTGATGTTGAGACCGCAGGACGCAGAACGCTGAGCGGGCTGAGTGCATGGGTGATAGCGTGAGCGCCGCCATGGAAGGCCCTGACGTCCCAAGCTCGGCTGAGCTGCGGGCGTTGAAGGCTCAGAGAAAGGCTCCTTCCACGAAGCGGTGGCGTCTTCACAGACTACGGGATGGACCGGGAGAGGGCAAGCTTCAGCGGGAGCCTGGATCCCCGTGAAGGGGTCGAAGGAGTGCCCGGGGTCGGGCTGGGGAGTCTCCAGCCGTAGCCTGGCTGCGGCTAGCGTGGCTATCCTAGCTAGCTCGCGGGCTAGCTTAGCCGTGTGAGTGCCGCGGTCCTGGGAATGGACTTCGCCCTGTTTGTTTCCCGTGGCCTCAGTTGACCGGTGTGGAACACACGCCCCGGTGGCTGGCTCTAACCCAACGAAGGCCGCCTCAAAGAAGGTCGCCCTCGCGGCTAGAGCAACCGGGGAAAGGAGACTGCATTCCGGGCAGAAATCCAGCGCGGAGAGGGCAACTAGGGCGTGGTCCACGCAGAGGCAAATGAAACAGGCGCCATGATGGTCCTGGCGCAGGAGGTACACCTCAACAACAACGATGCCATCGAGCAAGCTTCTGGTAAGCAATGCCGAAGCTCGATATCTCCACTTTTGTAGCTTTTAAAAAGGCTGTTGGTTCTAAGTCGTCAAATAAAAACAATGGCTAGCAAAGCTATTCAAGCAGAAACACAGACGTGTGAGCATGAAATCGCAAAAGAGGCATAGCACATGCAAGCAGGGGTTGTTATAACCTTTCTGACTTCACGCTGAGCAGGCAAGCCAGCTTGTGCATGACGCAGACGCTTGCTGCCCTTTTTTCAAAAGGGTTGGTGTTAGTTAACTTCAGCAGAATAAAGCATGAAGCATGCATTATCCATTCTATCCGTTTCCGGCTAGAAGTGAAAGAGAACCTAAAACCTTGACATGATTATGAGTAGAATTATGGACGTTTCTCCGTTTTTGTGGATTAGTCATTTCCATAACTAACGTCAACTACTGTCCTCCTTTGATTGGAGATTGTAAGATTCAAATCAGTAATGTCTTTGACTGTCTTTAGTAGGTGTCTCCTGTGAGAAAGTTAGAACATGGTCCAATTGTCTAAAGATGCAGTCTTTAACTGGTTGTTACTGACTCAGCGATGCTTGCAGACATTTATGCACTGTGTTGTGACAGAACAGTGATGTGGTTGTTTTTGGTAGTTTGAAGGGTACGGTGCTGGGGGTGCATGTTAAAAGTTTTGAGAAGTACTGGTTTAGCATGGTGTTGTTGGTGTAACATATTGGCAACATTAACACATTAATTTGCTAAAGGAAAAACAGGCAGTTCCCAATTGCCTGTGAAAACGACCATTCTGCCCTGTTCTTGTAATGACCGCAGTCAGTCTTATTTGTTACCATACATTTTGGTCTATTTATTTACTAATTTCAGCAAGCATAATGCCTAGAAAGGAGAGGCTGAAAAAGGATAAAGAAAGGGAGCTACAACACTTGCAGTATGGGTTATTATTAAAACTAACTGTGAGGGATATTATTTAAGCTAATATTATTATTATTATTATTATTACATTGTAGTCAGTCACAGCAGGGAAGCAGCTCTATTCCACCTACCAGCATAGCAGACGAGGGAGATATAGAAACAGATGAAGCCGAGACCAATGCAGAAACAGGTTCAGTTACAGACACAGAAGCAGCGCTCTCTGAAGACCAGAATAAGGAAGACGGACCGAGATAGATGAGCAAGATCACACAATGACAAAGTTAGCAGCTTTACAATACCCAACAGATCCAGATTCCCACATTCAAGCACAATGACAGATACATTTCATGTGCTGCAATGTGGGCCCATGTCAGCCTGGAATACTCACCCACTGCTAATTCAATGCACTGTTTTTGTCGGCTTTTCCTCTCGGAAGAAAGGTATAAAAGTAGAACAGCCTGGACAACTGATGGCATCAGAAAGTGGAGCACTGCTCTTGAAAAAATCAAACAACACTCCAACACAGAGATGCACGTGACAAGTATGGTTAGATGGATCAATTTCCAGAATAAGGCCCTTCAGTCTGCATTTGATGTTTCAGACGTAAAGGGGATGGAAGTTAGAGAGCGAGAGAGGCAGACAAAGAAATCCTGACGAGATTAATTGACCTAACAGTGTATCTTGCATGTCAGGGACAAGCATTCCGAGGACATGATGAGAGTGAGTCCAGTGACAACCGTGGCAATTTCCGTGAATTAGTCAATGTATTTTCCCGCTATGATAGTGTGCTGAAAATGCATTTGAAAAAAAATGCCACAGTGAAAGCCACCAAGACAAGGCCCCAGGTGTTACTGCTTTCCAACAGAAGCCAAAAGGACATCATTGCAGCACTGGGAACTTACATCAGGAAGGAGATACAACGTGAAATAAAAGAGGCTGAAATGTATTCCATTCCACTTGATGAAACCTCTGATGTTTCACACAGAGAGCAAGTGTCATTTGTTGTGCGATATTTTCATCATATGCAAATAAAGGAGAGATTCATCGAAGTGTGCAATGTTGATACAACTACAGGCCAGGAGCTGGATAAAACGGTGTTCTTGCTTCTGCAGAAGAATGGTCTAGAGCAGGGGTCTTCAACCTTTTTCAGCTCAAGGACCCCTTGGTTGTGAGAGAGACTGAGCACGGACCCCCACACCTATGGAGTAAGATTGCTGTCAAAATATTTGTGTCCATATATTTGATACACGTGTGTATTTAGTTGTGCATAAAATAAACATTTGTGAGTTCTCAAATGAGTTCAGTCATGCATAAAAAATAGGAATTCAAAAATATTATGGACTTTGCACACGTTACTCAACTGTCAAAATACGTCATCGCCCCATTCACAGGGATTACTTGTTGAGAAAAGTTTTGACAGCTTACTCCATACACACCTGGCCCACCTCAAATCCTGCCATCATTTGGACCGTCAGTTATGAGTGCCTACATGCACGCATGCACACACACGAACGCACACATTCTAAACAGGCATTATTATTAACAGGGGGGTGACACTGTTTCTTTACATAGTTAAATTCGCCCTATAACAGAATGAATGTCACAAGGGTTAACTAGCTGGATATATTCAGCTAAATTCAGGCAAAGCTTCGTTAGCTCAAACTGATACAGTCTCTTCCTCTTGTGTAAATATAACTTCGTCTTTCAGAAGGAAACACACTCATGAGATTATCGTTATCGTTTTATTGTGATGGAACGTTGGATGAATGAATTCGCGCAGAACGCCTTGAAGTGCAAAGACCGCAGACTCTCATAAAAAAAACAACAAAGCAAAACATCACACAGAACAAATACCCCGTGTTCTTTAATCGCGATGATCCAACTCTAATAAAAAAGATCACAAGGGTCACATTTTTTATTATAGTGGGACGAAGAATTGAAGATTACTGATCAGCTACCAGGTCCTAGTGAGAGCACTGAACCTGGTGAGTGGAACAGAGCTTCTCTATTCTAGGACTGATGGAATTTGCGAGGCAATGTCACATCAGGCTCAGGCTGAAGTGGTGACCTGTATTTGTACATTTATGAATGCTAATGTGTTTTGGCATAGGTTAGCAAAATGTTACGCAGGGATCACATGATCACATGCATGATTCATGGCCTACAATGTGTTATTTAAAAACGAATATGAAGCAATTTTCTTTTGAACATTATGTTAACTATGACAAATTAAATTAAATTTTTTGGAAGAGAAAAAAAATGCTTCAGACAAAATATTTTCGCGGACCCCCTGCAGTACCTCCGCGGACCCCCGGTTGAAGACCCCTGGTCTAGAGCTGAAGAACATGTATGGTCAAGGCTATGATGGAGCAGCCAACATGAGTGGCATGTATAAAGGTCTCCAAGCTAGAATCCGTGCACACAATGAGAAGGCCCTCTATGTGCACTGCAAAGCCCATTGCCTCAATTTGGTACTAGTGGAAGCATCAAAGTCCAGCAAGCATTTTGTGACATTTTTCAACGTGGAGAAATTGTATGCCTTTTGCACAGGCTCCCCAAAGCGTCATACTGCCTTGGTCAAATTTCAGGAGTCTCTCTATCCTGGACAACGTGTTATGGAGCTCCAGCAGCTTGATGGGCTTGTAGGAAAAAAGCACTGAAGGCACTTTAGAGAAATCTGAAAGCCATTTTGATGCTCCTGGATGACATCAGTGACAGTGACCCACCTAACCTGGCCCAAGGTGATGCTCAGATGTGCAGAAATGCCATTAATTTTATGTTCATTCTCTGCTCTGAAATCACCACCCCAGTATTCAAAGTCACTGTGGCATCAGATTCTCTGCAGGAAGAAGGGTTGGACCATTCCACTGCCTACAAGGTAATTGATGGTGTGCTTCACACATTGCAAACCATGGGGTCTGAGGAGAAATTTAGAGAGATATTTGGATGTGCATCAGAGAAGGCAGAGAGTTTCAACATTCCAGTACCTACTGTGGCGCCTGGTCAGGAGAGAAAATGGAAAGTTCCAGTGCGTTTCCAACACAGCATCACAGTGTCTCAAGAAGGTGCTCAGTTTGAGTCAGTGGACGCATATTTCAGGAGTGGTGTATATTTCACCTTTCTGGACATCATGACTGAGGAACTGAACAGGAGGTTCAAGGGGGACAATACTGGAAGCCCTATGGCCAGAATCATTCAGTCCTTCCAGCCCTTAACTGTGCATGCTAACTGGGTAGGCACACGAAACCCAGAAGCCATTGAAGCTGTCCACATCCTCTGTGAATTCTATGGAGAAGATGAGGACCAGCTCAAAACAAAATTAAAGGTTTTCCACTCCAGCTTTACTGTAGTTCAAAAGACTTCAGAGAAATATTTCTGATACTGAGGGAAAACATGGCCAGCTGATCTTTCCTGCCTTTGTCAAAATGATTCACTACCAGTGACAACTGCGTCAGTTGAAAGATCCTTTTCAAAGCTAAAAATAATCAAAAATAAACTAAGAAGTTTGTGTGGAGAAGAAAGGCTGTCTGACCTCCTCTTGTTGGCCATTGAGAAAGATGTGGAGATAAATTACAGTGAGGTCATCAACATCTATAAAGACATGGCACCAAGGAGGATGCCTCTTTAGAGCAGGACACTCCAGTTAATGGAAACACTTGAGAACATGTATGTATACTTTAAAGTTGGATACAGATTTTATCATTTTGTGGTGTGATTTTTGATTTTTAAAGAATGTTTGAAATAAAAGTCAAATTGCATTCAATCTGTGCGTTTTTTAATTATAAAAATCTTCGATAAATAAGGTTTTCCACATATGCAAAAAGTGCCCTTTTTTCCCCCTGGAGCTCTTGCCCACCAAAATGTCTGTGCACGCCACTCCCCATCCCCATATCAGTCTTCACAAAGCCAAGTTCACTTCAATTCAACAGTCCTGGCGAGAAGAGACTGACCACTCTTCAAATAATTGTCACTGAAGATAACCAGGCCTGTGAGTGTTGTGTGCGTTGACAGCTTGAGCCCAGACTTCAAAGGAAAACAAATTCAATCTCTATAATTGAAGAGGGTGTAATTTGTCAAATAATAGAAATGATAAAAAGCCGTACTTTAATGGCAGACAGAGGAGGGTCTGCTACATGAATATGCTCCCAGTGTTGTAGACTTGTGTTGCATCTGGAGAGGCCATTGTGCTATTGTTCCAGTAGAACAGAAATAAGCCAACAAATGATGCTGGAAATTCGAGCTATTTCACACTATGAAGGACCTAAATGATCTGCTTTGTACCGTGGACTTGCCAAACACCCTATGCTTACTCACACTGACGGATGCCTATACTTTCTCATGCCCTGCATCTTCTTGCTCATCGCTGGCTAAACTCTGGTGGAACTCTATGGAAGGGTAATTAGTCTGGTCTATATGTATCCACCTGGAACGCGACAAGAGCCAGAGAGAAGCAAAGAGGCGACAGATGGAAGGGGACTTTGGCATTGCTCATCCAAAAACAACCCAGAAATAGCCCAGAAGCTTATACATTCTCAACCACAACAGGGTTGTGTAGGTGTGAGCCCACCTGTTGGAACATAATATGAGGCTATATTGGGATAGAAGGCTTAGTTTTCAAGTCATTTCAGTGTTTTCTGTGATTTATTGGTATATGGAGAATGTGTAATACTTGGTATATGACAAGTGAAGTTGGAATGTAGTGTAAAGTCAACCAAAGCATCATAGACAAGCAACAGGCATAGGACAAGTGATGGCCAATACTTGACTTTGACTGGCTTTGAGCTTGACAATTGGCTGCAAAAATAAGTGTTAAAATAGTGTTCAAAATCAGTGCAGCAGTCCTATTTTTGTGAACAGCGTATCTCATTGTATGAACATTTCAAATTCACACATATATTCACAGCTGCATGCAGGTGTATGTCTACAAAAATGCACTTAAAAAAACAACTCATATTTGATATTTCATACACATAAATGGGTCTGCAGCCTGTGATGGATAATGTGACATTGAAAAAGACAATGTGATCTTTATTTACCTCTCTTTATTTCTGCTGTCATCATATATTAGCTGTGTCCTTCTGTGTATGAACTGCTGTTGATTAATCTGAAACTAAACAAAATCTTTAAAAATAATCTTTGGAATATTATATGGTGGCTTGCTTCATAAGTCTGAAGATAATGGATGAAGCTTTAAGATTGCATGAGTGGTGATTCATCATCAATCAATTGAATTTCTCAGTGACTTGCATTTCCCTGATGAAATAGATTGAGGAGATGATTCATTTATGGACTCTATCAGATTTCTGAGAAATGTTTTTGATAGGCCTGTCTTAAGTCAAACAATAATATATGTTGATGTAATTTCACACCTTCCTTTAAGCCTTTTTGGCCACTTCTACACACATGGACCCCTGATATTTTTCTTAGGGTAACATTATGTTATAGTTCAATTAAAGTCTAATGCCAGCCTCAGCTTGTTGTGATCAAAACCACTTAATTTCTGATGACGAGTAAACTAAGCCTACAGTGGAGGAAATAATACTTGACTCTCGGCCAAATTTACAATGTTGCTCACTAAGGTATGAGTAGTCTCTCATTTTTATGGTAGTTTCACGTTAATGGAGAGACAGAAAACCTCACAACACATTACATAAAAGTATTGATTAAAGTATGTAATTCCAAGCATAAGAAACCTTGTTGTCAGTGCAAAGGGACTAAGGGACCACAGCACTAGGGTATTTGTTGTAAAGCAAAGTGAGGTATGTCCCTGTTTAGCCATGTATAGTCAAGAATGACTTTTTAGCAACTGGGGTCTATTACTAGTCAACGCGAGTGACTTTGGGAGTTACCACTGACCTCAAAAAGTACACTGCACTCAGCATTGGGCGTCTCTGAAGTGAGAGTGTTTGGAGATCAGCAATTATATATGAAATTATATGGGTTAGCCAATATTCATGCTTCTTACCCAGGCTGTGATTACACACTGTAAAAGTTATATTTCCAGGTCTTTCTACACATCTCATAGGATTTTAGCTCACTGTTCTTCATGCGCTTTTCATACACAAAGGCATTTTCACATTTGCTGTACAGAGACCAAAACAAAGCACAATACAATGCAGGAAGTAAAAGAACACACAAAGCAGATAAAACAGTTCAGAGATAGCATTAATAAGAGCACAAATTAAAATTTGAAAATTAAACATTACAAGTGCAAGCAAATAATAAAAAAGATGAATAAATAGATAATAGGAAAAGAAATACAAATATATGTGGTAAAATTATTATTAAAAGAAAATAAATGATAAAACCAAATAAATAAATGACTCAATAATTAAAATCAGGTGGCATTAGGAGTAAGCGTCAGAAAAGAATTTGCTGGATTTAATACTGTGGGTGCAAACAGTAGGTGCATTTTTTATATTCTCTGGAAGTCGGTTCCATAGCTGTACAGCATGGTAGGAGAAAGCTGCTTCCTCAGTGAGAGACCTCAGTGGAGTGAATTTCTGACACATGTCTAAAATATAAACAGGTCCTTTGCCATTCATAGATTTAAATAAAAGTAAGCGCTTTAAAATCAATTATAAAACTCACAGGAAGCCAGTGCAGGGATTTTAAAATTGGAGTAATATGGTCAGTTCTTTTTGTTCTTGTAAGGACCCAGCTGCATTTTGTATGAGTATGAGAGATTCATTGAAGTGTGCAATGTTGATACAACTACAGGCCAGGAGCTGGATAAAACGGTGTTCTTGCTTCTGCAGAAGAATGGTCATCAGGGGAAAGTGCAATGTAGAACTGGGTGTCATCAGCATAGCTATGGTAAGAAATTGAGTTTTTAATCCGACCAAGTGGGAGCATATATAGGTTGAATAGTAAGGGTCCAAGTATATACCCCAGGGGGACTCCACAGGTCAGGGGCATTGGTGTTGAAGTATGGGTGCCCATGGTGACAAGGAAGCCTCTATCTTCTAAGTAGGATTTTAGCCACTTAGTCACTATACCAGTAAACCCAACCCAATGTTCCAGTCGGTGTAGTATTGTGACACTGTCACATTAAATTAAGTGTTAAAAAAATTAAAAGCTTTTTGCTGTTCAAAACATGTAAATACACAATACATATAAGGTTTATGTATGATAAATGTGTTGCATTTACATGTGTAATTGTATTTCCACGGTGTAATAGGGTATGAATATGGGTATTCTTTTCAGAAATTGGCCGCCGCGGTTCCTGTGACCGTGCACCCTAACTTACTTATGGGGGTGCGATAGGAGCCTGAGGAGGCCCGTGTTTGAGGAAGTGCAGAGTTTGAATGTATGGCGCCAGAGTGACTTCTGCAGCCCGGAACACTAGAAAAAAGCTAATTTGTTAAAATAACAACGCTTAATGACGTTATTATTAAGTGTCTGCCTCACTGGGGAGTGGAGAAAAAGTTAACACGAAAGCCGCACTTATTGTCCTTATCTGCGCGCATCTGTAAGGAGAAGACGCGCTGGAACGGTCCTTGCAGCGGATTATAACCTGGATCGGGTGAGATCTATGCTGATTTTTTGTTCATTTTTTCGCATGGTATACCATTGCTAGCGATCGCCTTTTTTGCTCTTTTTTCCTTTTTGTTGTGGAATATATTTTTTTTTCGTCCTGCGTTGTCTCAGGGATATCACTCGTGGCCTACTGTACTTCCATTTCCTGATTGGAGTTTGGAACTGTTGCGTATTGCGGGATTGTTTGCCTTTAGGTCTGGACATTTAGTTCAACTTTAGTGGACTTGGGTAAAAGGGGATATTTGGGTGCTACACGGGATTTTGGTGTTCTTATAATATACAGCGCTATGCGCGTCATTTAATTGTTTTGTGTGTGGTGCGTCTTTTCTGTTGTACTCAGCGCCGCCTGAATACGTGGTGGTTTCTAATTATATCCACTTTTGTGTTATGTTCGTGTAATAAGCAACCTGCTTGGACAAGAAGCAATTGTGTGATTGAAAATACTGTTTAATGTTTCTTTATTGACTTCATTCCAAAAGAACCCCTTGTGCGTTTATTTGTTAACACAGCTGTTTTAAAGAAAAGTTTAAGGGGCTGACTGTTATAGTATTATGCCATGATCAACAGTGTCGAAGGCAGCACTGAGATCCAGTAGCACCAAAACTGATGTTTTTCCTGCGTCAGTATTAAGACGGATGTCATTTACAACCTTAAGAAGGGCAGTCTCTGTACTGTGATAGGCTCTAAAGCCAGACTGAAATTTATCACAACAATTATTTGAGGACAAACAGTTAGTTGATTGAAAACAATTTTTTCAATGATCTTCCCAACAAATGGCAGTTTTGATATTGGCCTATAGTTGTTAAGAACTGAGTGATCCAGGTTATTTTTTTCAGTAGTGGTTTTACAACTGCTAGCTTTAGTAACTTGGGGAAAGTGACGTTCTCCGAAGAAGAGTTTATAATCTGGAGAAGATCTGGTGCTACAATGTGGAGAACAGATTTCTAGAAGCTGGTCGGCAAAATGTCCAGTTCAAATGTGGAAGAGCTGAGGTCTTGGACGGTTTTCAACAGTGCCTCGTAATCAATAGAGTTAAATGTTGACATACAGTATGGCATCCTCTTTGATGATATAGGTTCTAGTTGGGCTGTCTGCAACTGTGTTGTTATATTTATTCTGATGTTATTAATTTTACCTCTATAAAAGCATGCAAACTCATTGCATTTGTTGGTTGTGAGAAGCTCAGATGCTAGTTTTGATTTGGGGTTTGTTAACTTTTCAACTGTGGAAAAGAGCACACAAGCATTGTTCAAATTCTTGTTTATAATTTCAGAGAAAAAAGTTTGCCTTGCCTTACAAATTTCAACATTATAGTTGTTTAACGTTCCTTTATTTGATAATAGATATGGAGGTTGGTTTTGCGCCATTTTCTTTCTGCCTTCCTGCACTCTCTTTTGAAGTGTTTAACTGTTGGATTTTGTTTCCATGGGGATTTCTTATTATCCACAACTCTTTTAAACGTTAATGGTGCAATATTGTCCATCATTTGTGTCAATCTAGTATTAAAATTGGTCAACAAGTCATCTGCAGATCAGATGGTTGACTTGGGGCCTGTGAGAGTGCTTGCTCAAACAGGGCACCTGTATATTCA
The DNA here is from genome assembly GCA_017657215.1 of Limnothrissa miodon. Classification (NCBI taxonomy): domain Eukaryota; kingdom Metazoa; phylum Chordata; class Actinopteri; order Clupeiformes; family Clupeidae; genus Limnothrissa; species Limnothrissa miodon. Next base: position 54,067 of record JAGFZM010000038.1, on the reverse strand, counting down.
TTTATGACTCTTCTTGGTGCACCAGGTAAGATGCAATATTTTCATCTAAGATTTATGGTACATGCCTCACCCATTTCCCTCTCGACAGGGTGTAATTTTGTCCCTACCCTTAGCGGAGAAATCATGGCCCCAAAGCATGGTTACACACTTTTGTGCCTGAATGTCAGGATGGTGTTTTTTTGATCATACTCCAAACATGGTGAGTTTGGCTTATGCCAAAGAGCTCAATTTTGATCATCTTATCTGACCACAGCACTTTCTCTGAATAATTTTGATGTTTTCTGGCAAATTTCAGCCAGACATGTGCCAAGGATTTCAGTCCTTTATGGTGGAGGCACTGCTTTGCCTTAATAATGGTATACAGTATGTAGTCTATAGTGGTGTCTGTAATGGTGTCTGTAGTCTCAACAGGTTTTAAGTCTTCTCATGCCGTCTTTGGCTGTGGGCTCCATGAGGCAAGATACTGCTTGACGCTGCAGACGCAAGGCCATGGATGTTCCAGTTCTGAATTATCCTTTCTTAGGGCTGCAGCTACAATCATGTCCCTGATATTGACAGCTCTTTGGGCTTGGACCATGGTTGGGTTGGAAGAAGCTAATCCTACAAATAGGTGTGATTTGGAAAAATAAAAAGTTGACTTTAGAATGGTCAGTAATCGATTGACTGAAATCTGAACCCCACGAGTTACCAGTCTGTAGAAGACAAAATTCTGGAAGTCAAGGAGGAATGTGTGCTTCTGTTTAAAAAAGATGTTTTATATTCTAAAACAGTAACAATTTTCCTCCCATTCCATTCTCTTCTCTTTTATAGATTCCTTATTGTAAGACACATTGACATAAACATTTGAGATGCCACTAATTATATTGATTATTTTTTTTATTATTTTATTTTTATTATATTATTTATTTATTTATTGGGAAGGGGGGTGTATGAGTAATGACAAAAAAAGGATATGTAGTCGTACCAACTGTATGTACACAGGGAGTAGGTGTTATGAAAGTAATCAAATTACATGTGCGGCATGGCCTGTTATGGATGGCAGTTGTCACTTAGGGCAGCCAGAGCAGAGGGAAGAGCCGTGGGTCATCAATCTTGTCGAGTGCGTGGGTGTTTATCTGTCCTCTGGTCGTCTCCTGCACTGACGGGAGATGAGGGCCCTCCAATCAACAGCATGTCACATTAACCCAAGATCTCTATCAGGAGAACACACACGCAAATCTCTCTCTATCTCATACTCACACATACATACACACACACACACATACACATTTACTCTATCTATCTCTCAAAGATTTGCATGTGCTTACAGACATACAGTAAAATATTTGCATGTACAGACACAAATGTGGACATTCCAAGCACATAAAACCCACAAGATTGAAATCAAATGAAGGTAAATGCACCTATAAAATAATATTGTAAACTGATGATTGTGTAAATAGGATAAAATGCCATCTTGAAGAGGACTTAACCAGGATTTAAAACCGGACTGTAATTCTGTGGCTGATGAAATCCCCGAACCATCAATGAGTTTCACGCTAATACAATCTGACACAGGACAGACACTGATCTGGTTTTGTGCAGCAGTAAATGATATTCAAGTAATGTAATCAGAAGTCAGAGGAAAGAATATAGTGGACACATTTGTTACTGTCTCAGAAGACCCAGCACTTAAGACGGCTAAATAAGATGCTCTCCTCTAGAGCTGTGCTCTGCTGCTATGCTGAGATGGTTATGCAAAGTTCAACCCAGTGTTGATTGAGCAGGGCTCACTTTTTGTTGTCACTGGAACAGGGGTGGATAGGCCATTGGTCCGGAGGGAGATTTCTGACTGGCCGCATCAGTCTTTGGGGAGATATTGAATTGTGTCTGCATAGCCTCTCCAGAGAATGCTTCAGTCCACTCTGTCTTGGCCTGATAGCCATCAGTTTTCAGCGAGTAAATACGACAAGCTGATTGTGGCTGTAAACCAAACAAAGTGTCATGCCGTTGCCCTTTGAGAAAGACATTTCAACCATCAGCTGTCACGCTTTCAAATCTCTGTCACAACACTGTGACGTTAGTTCTCGCTCGCCCTCAAACAGCAATAAAGTATCAGCGGGGCAGCACCATCAAAATAGGATCGTTAGGATAGGATAGGTAAATTATGGAGATTTTGGTTACATAGATTTTAGGAAATCTCCCATATGAGGGCCATAAACAAAAGAAAAAAAATGTTAATTGTGTTTTAGGAAAAAAAGCAAGAATATGGAGACTACAGAGACACACGGACAAAAAAGTCAATTTTGTAAATAATTTATAATAATAACAACAACAATAATAATATAGCTAACATGCAATGAGTAACAAAAGTAAACCATACAAATAAAAAGATAAATAATGAGGAATAAAAAGAGATACATGCCAATTTCCTCTCTACCTCCACACTTTAATATTAGCATGTCCTTCTTATGAGGCAGATTTGACTGCATAATAGTCCTTCCCACACAATATGAACTCTTGTACCCATTGGTGAGCATGCTGTGAGCATTAATCTAACCTCAGCCCTAAGCTCGGTCATGGCTTGCACACCAGCGCTCTCTCCCATCTGCTGTGTTGATCCGTGAAAGAAACAGGGGTGACATTGGGGTGACCCCTCTTTTGCTCTGTGCAACCAGCTCTCTGGGCCTTGCATGTCGGCTGTGCTGCTGTGGAGGTGCCGAGAATGAAACTGACAGTGCTGGCACTATGGGTTTTCATCTCCACTGGCTTCTGGCCTCAATTTACTTGGAAAGCAAGGTCTCCGTTGACCCAGCCTGAACTGTGTCAAACACTCAAATGGACCTGAAAGTAAAGAATGTGCTTCCTGTGGCAGCAATAACCGCACACATTCAATGGTAATGGAGAGAGAGAGAGAGAGAACAGGAAGTTGAAGACTAATGTGTATTATGGCCCCAGTGGGCTATTGTGTCTTCACACAAAGTGACAGAGATGAGAAAAATCATGAGGAATCATTTGTTGAATTGGGCCACAGCTATGAACTTTGCTTGCTGATCCAGCCATGTACATGGAGCCGAGAGAGAGAGAGAGATGGGCATTATTCACCCGTACACCGGTTCTATTTCCAGGTAACCTTGCAAAGATCGCCTCTCTCACATTCTCGCTGATGCAGTGCTAAGTGATTTTGCCAGGCAGACGTGCGGCACTGTGTCAAGGGCAATGCACAATGGGATAGTTTAAAGCAATGCTGATATCCTACTTGTCTCCTTGCTCATTTTAGTTGATCAGCATACTAATTGAAGGTAGAGATGAAAGCATCTCTTGCCAAATTGAGAATGTAAAGGCAGTCTAGTTTTTGCAATGCCTCAGAAAGATCTTAATGCATGTCAGATTCCAGGACGGAGCCAGAGCAGGGGCCAGGGTGACTCTGTAGCCCACTGGAGTCTGATTTGCCTCCTCAGGTGCTAACCTGATTTTCTTCCATCAAACTGAAATGACATATCTGACAAGATCCAACAATACTGTTTTTGGCAATGAAACATGGTGATATTAACATTTTAATCTGTGGTTTGTGAGAAATGTAACTTTGAAATAGTTACATTTTACCAATTGAGTGTAGTACATTTCTCTCTTTAACAACATTTGTCTGTTGAACTGCTCTCACATTAATCTTAACACAGAACATACCACATACTATGTGAAAAACAGTCAGATTTTTGCACTACTACTGGTACTAGTTATCTACTGTTAAATTGCTCACCAGACACAGTTAAGTATGACATTTGAAAGTTGCATACTCATATTTTATTTGACATAATGGCATTATTCCCAATGCAGCATAGCTCAAGAAAAGATGCAAACATCTAAAAAATCGTTTTGAACACGTTTGAACAATTTGTACATTCTGTGCTGCTGTTTATGTAATTTAATTCAAAATGAAAAAGCTTGTTTGCGATTGTGTGCTTTAAACTTTTGTAGGCATGTTTTAATTAGTAGAAGATGATACTTTTTTTGTCTTATATTTTTAGCAAGTCAGTGAAAAGGGAAAGCAAAATTTTAAATTAGACCTGTTTCTACTGCACAGCAAAAACAGAGAGAGGAAATAATAAAGTTTAAGTGGAGAAGAGGTGTGATTCCATAAGCTACTTGAGTCAAAAGAAGAAAGATTTTAGGCAATTTGTGTGTCTATGTTCGTGCATGCCTGCCAGTGTATGTGCATGCATATGTATGTGTGTTCATTTGTTGCTTTAAAGATGGTAATATAAGCTACACAGTTTTGTCATATTTCACAGACCCTGGAAATATCTTTAGCTACCCTGGCCCTGGCCACCCTATTTACAAGTCTATCTCCATCACTGCATAGGCTACACTGTTTGTGTCATATTTTGTGGACCCCCTGAAATAGCCTTGGCCACCCCCTGGCTAGCGTGTGTTCAAAAAGTCTAGTTCCACCACTGGCTACAGTGCCCATGCACACAACATTCAAAGCAAAGTCTTCTTTGAGAGCGAGTGCACAGACACATGCAGAAATGTTTTGGCAATTGAGCAGCATAATGCCGTCGGTAGGATCCCATCCAATTTCCTTTTCAGTTATTGCTTGGCCCACAGTGATCTCAGTCATGCTGCAATTTACACTTAAATATTTTTGATGGCGGCGTAGGGAGCTTCAGGAGACTGCTGGTCAGAAGGACATTGAGAAGTGTGATGAAAATAGATAATATCACTGGCTCGTCTTCATGTTCAGCAGCACCACAAGGGCTGTGTTGCAACCTGCTAGCTCACTCTGCTACCACAATGCCCTCACACATTGGGCAGATTCACAAGCTTTTACCCCCCAGTTGGCTTGTGCTTGTTTGGCCGCACAGGTCTGTCATCCATCCTCTTCACTCTTGGTCCAGTAGGAACGAATGGAATATTGGTGCAAGGCAAGTCTCTTAGTACTAGAGGCCACATGGATGTCCTTGTGAGGAGCTCGATGAATACTGCTTGTGCAGTCTGAGAGCAGTCAGAGAGTCTGAGGAGACCCCTGCTGTTATGAGCCTGGGATTCAGGGAATTAGAGTGCCTATTACTGCATGCATGTGATCGTTCATCATGTATATGATCTCTGAGCCTCAGACCATCCTAGGGACCACACCAAACCTAGTTTCGTGATGTATACATGTCCGCAAACGCATTACAATCCGCAGTACTTCTGTGTGTGATCGAATCAGAGGAGAAGATAGACCATCCATTACGAGCTGCTTCAGGAACAGCTTGATAAGTAGCTGCAAAGCTTCCTGGCTAATTGTGGCCAATTAAGGTGTTGTCTGAGGTAATTATCGCGATTCGGTTGATTAGTCTGGCATGAGAAGGCACACACACATGCACATACACAACTGGCATGCTTTCACTGAGGCCCCTTTTGTGGTGAAGCATTTTCAAGCTGTGCCGTGGGTCTAAGGCAGATCAGCTCACAGCATAAAGGCCCAATGATGTAGAAGAGTGCACAGCAAAAATGACAGCATGTACAGAATGACATCCTTTTTACTGTTTAGGAAACCTACCACTCACACACACACACACACACACACACACACTTACACACAGACACAAAGAGCACATTCAGTCATAGCATGCTTTTCGCAAACGTTTTCTTATTTTACTCTTATTTTATCATGCAACTTTACTTTTCATGTTCACTTTTGTTCTACCAGGCAAATACAGACAACACCCAACAGACTAATTTAATTAAGACTTCTGTGGTTATGTATAAAAACAGCCTGGAAGAATAATTTCCTTTCCAGGCCTGGTTGGAAAAGCACACCCCCTCACACTCCTAATTATGCACATGCACACAAACACACACACACACATTCGCGTATGCTTAGTCACATCAACAGTTCCTTTTTCAGTGCAAGTTTACAGCAGAACACAGCCCATCCCAATGAGAGCCTGAAAGTACTCTTGGTGTTCCAGAAAAATGAAGTTTCTCTTTCAGGTCCAGTCATCCGTACAGGACTTTGCATGAGGCAAATTAGGTTTTCAAGTGGACCCAACCTGCAAATGAGCCCCTTCTTCTTCATGGTTAAAGTACTAATGCATCTTAAGCAACACTCGCCTCATCTATAAAAAAAAAAAAAAAACTCATCAATGTCCTCCACATAGTTTCATGTCATAGTGACGCAAGCGTAAAAAGCATCACACTGAGTCCTATGAGGCGTGTCCACCCAACAGCCCATGAAGGATAGAGTGGGGCTGGAAACAAAGGAGAGAGCAGGCGTGGATCTTTTCAAGTGAAACTCTATGAGATCATTAGAATGAAAAAGCTCTCATGATTCAGGTAAAACAGATGGGGACCAGCCGCAAGACAGGGACTTCACATGCTGACCTCTCCAGCATGGGCTGCCCATAGGGGCTGCCATAGAGCTGCCCATAGGGGCCTGCTGGGTTATGGGGAAGGCAGCACACCTGATGGCTGACTACCTGTCAATGCTCATATGGGGGTTGATGCGGGCATGGCTTTCCTAATCAGAAAGGCCAAAATTCATGCTATTGCTGTACATGGTTGAGGATTGGGCATTTTTAATTCGATTTTTGTTTAATTTAGATTTTGTCATTCACTCTTCCCTTGTTTCTTCCTTTTTTCTCTACCAGCTTCTGAGAATGAGATTGCTATGCTTTATTGTGCAGTTGTCTTCACTTTCAATTTGTTCACCTTCAAATGCTACCTGCATTGGCAACAGTGAGAAAGTCTCACCATTTCATCTTGTGGTTCTGCCTGCAACCATCAATTTGACAGCAGAGCCTCCAGCCACAAGCTAATCAAGAAATAATCATTCAATTGCTGTTCAACCTTCAAACCAATGAAGCAGTCAGAGACAACTTTAAAATGAAATTGTATTGTATCTACTGGGAAAAACAGTATGATCACATTAGACACTGTATATATTTATATTTTTATATGATTTGAGCATCAGACAACTGAAGTGCCACATGATGCTCAGACAGAAATCAGACTGTCAGTCTGAGGCACACGAGAGGCAGAGAGATTTTGAAAGGATGCCAGAAAAAAAGGAGAAAAGACAGAAACAGCGACTGATTGCCTCTTGAAAGGAGGATAGATGGACCCTCCTGGACTTGTGTGACAAACAATGAATAAGCAATGTTACACAGAGAACCGTAACAGTCCTGAGATGTGCTGTAGAAGAGCCACTGTGTAATTGAAGTGCCTTGTTTTCTCTGGCTGAATCTCATTGTCAGGTGGACAATAGCTGGGGATGAGAGCGAAGCGGGGGAAGACTAAATTGGCGGAATGGGAAACTTCAGGAACGGCACCTTTGCATGACCAGTTCCCAACCCCATCACATACAAAACCAGTAAGTCTCAGTCAGAGCTGGAGGGAAATAGGCATTGTGGGTTCCCATGTACCCATGTTAATTGAAATGAGATTTCTCATGTGGAAAGAAGGTGTGATTTCCTGGGATCTGATTAGATGTGGCAACAAGTGATGACGTGAGGTTGGAGTTCGACAGCCCCCACGGCAGGAATTTCCACTGCAGTGCGGTGACGTTTAATAGCAGGCTATTAGTCCAATCACTGACGTGTGTGGTGAGGTTGCATGTACTGAGGGTTGAGTGGGCTTCCTCCTGCATTGTCTATTTTTGGTGTGCGTTGTGTGACCCACAGGGCATGCTTGTCAGTGCAGGAGTCTGGTAGTGTGATTCTTGGAGAGCTCTATGGGAGTGTCTGACACTTTCGTTATATGCACTACATCTCCCATCTGCCCCCTTAGGCCCACACTGACCAACAAGAAATCCCCAGCTGCCCTCAATGTCTGTGCAGAAGTTATGCCACCCTAGTCTGCTGCCTTGCCTTTTTGTTTTTGATTTATTCCTCTTCTTTCATGAGAAGTTGTCTTTACTTCCAAAAGCCAATGCTAATATAGGCTAGTTCTGTTATTTTAAAGTCTTCACTTTACGTATAATTTTGCATTATACATTTACTATTGCCTCTTCACTTCTTTTGTAGTTAAGGTTCAGTACTTAGAGTCATCTTCGCACGTCGGCATCCTCTTAGGAAAGTAACTGAGGAGTAATGCAAGCCTCAGAACACTGAAGCTGTCCTTGGGCTTTTATCCATTGAGGTCTTTGAGACATGTTGTGCATGAGACTGTATCCAGAGGCAGAAGGCAGAAATGAGGTCAGGCCTTTTGGCCTTCTAGTCCATGCACAGTCTGCCTGCATATAAACTCGCCTGGGCAGCTATGTATTTTTCATCTGGGTCCCCTAGATCACTGCAGCGGCAGCATCTATCCTTTTCATACTGTATTTACCGTATTCTCTCTATCAAGGCTGCAGCCTGTGAATACATGCTTTCTCCAAGGCACTCTGCGTATTGACAGAATGACGATGAGGATGCCACCAAGGGTCGAAGAACGTGGGGTGGGTTCATATGAAAAAATTGGCAACTGACAGGGAACTTATTGCTGAGCGTACAAGTAAGGTAAAGGTGCCTTAGAATGGGATACAACAACTCAAGGCCAAAACCAATTCTCGTCAAATGCTATTGACTCATATTGACTGCACAGAGTTTTGGCTGAATAAAATATCTGTGAAGGTTAGACACATTTATTTCTGTACTCGCTCCCTTTCACATACGCCCTCCTCTCATTCACACAGTGCATATTAGGCTATAGTTCCTCTTTTCCTCCATCATTCAAGCCTGAAAAGTTTTAGAGGCTGTTGTTACTTCCACCTGTCTGTGTTCTTTTATGCCAAGCCAGCCAGACTGGGGCAAAGCTGTTGGATGCCATTGAGACACAGCACAGATGCACACACTGCCTGCCTGCTGTGACTGAGCCAAGCGTGACCACCAATCAAAGCTGTCAGGCAGCATCTTGTCAAACGTCATGTCTCATTCACTCTTCGTCCATGACGTGGAAGGCCCAAAAAGTGTCTCCAAACAAGTGAGGCAAGTAAATGTGTTGGCTTCTATACAGATGTGCAATCAAAGGGACAAATGTCTGTTGCCTGTTATGCCCCTTATTAACCACAGCAGAGCTGAGGCTGTGAGAACACCTACAGAGAGTCTCTTCAAGGTCAAATAGGAAATATGGTCCCCAGGCACCATGACGTACAATAAAACGATTTGTTTTAAAGATGAACACCAGGCACATGGCAAATGTATTTACGTCTCAGCTCCTCATGCTGTATTCTCAGCATGCCTTCTAAGGATTTCAGCTTTATCTATAAATTCAACATTGCATCTAAGCCCATTGCAAGCCTGTATATCTGCTGATGATATCCTGCTGGTCTTTAATTTCAAAAGGGAACAATGCAGTCACAGATAAGGGTGTGATTGCTAATCACCAACAGCTACAAGAAAGCCAGGTAATCCAGCAATCACAAATATAGAATGCCAATTCGTTGTGGCCATCCTACACGTACAAAATATTTTTGAATTTGTCAAATCTTGCTCAAAATATGAAGGCACTGGAGTAAAAAGGAAAACTGATTGAACTTGATTGAAATTGATTTGAACAGTGATCTGTATCAGTAATCAGTAGTCAATCTGTATTTAACATTTGTTTGCCATTTACAACATTGGGACCAAATGCACATCAGTTATAATGTTTTTGCTATGTGATCAATAATGAGTCTCAGATCAGAGAAAAAAAAGAGATGACGTTGTAAGGCCAGGTGGGACCTTTTGCAATGGAAGAACATGTAAATGTCAGTGGGTTGAAATAAAACATGTTACAGCTGTATAGCTGAAAGAATAGGTCTTAGAGGAATTTAAACGGTTTGGTTTGTCCAAGTCACCCCCTGCGTTAACATTTTCAGCCCTTTTTCTATGGCCCTCAGTAGATACAGCTGTTTTCATCACCACCAAGTGCAGTTGGGAACTTTTGAGTGGGTTACATTATGACATTTATATGATATTGCTGATGTATTGTTTTCACATCTTTAGGAAATTGATTTAAAGTTCCCTTAATATATTTTTCTGGAAAATTGTATTTTATTTTGAGTAGGTTATTTGGTTACACTTAAAATTTCAATTGATGAGCTGTTGACAATGTGAGGCATGATCCCTTTAATATATTCTCAGACACCTTTCTCAACGGTCTCAACCCTTATCAAAATCTCCTTTGACGTCCTCTCTGTTTGCCTAAGTGCCAGGAACAACAACCAAAATCATAGGCTGTCGTAGAATTAGCAGTACAGCAGGTGGTCTTATGCACCCCCGAGTGTATTGGGTGACTTCCCCTCATCACCACATGGCTGCCTCAGCCTAATCCTCCCTGAAGCCTGAGGTCCCCACCCTGAGCTCGCTCGAAATAAACAGCCCATGGTGGGGTTGGCTCTGGGGGGGGGGGGGGGGGACACCCACCAGCTCTACTTCGATAGTGCTGCAGGATGTGGCTCTTTGATTGCAGGAGAGGGGGACATTATTAATTATAGACAAAAAAGCAATTAATGATTTCTCTCTATCTCTCCATCCTCTTTCTCAGGCGTTAGATCCTCCTCACTTCCGTTCCATTCTTGACTCCTCCACCCACATTGAGCACCGCAACACTGGAAACAGGAAAGACCATATACGGAGCCAGGCTGTGTGCTCATGACTAAATCATACATTTGTGCTGCTTTAACCTTTGGGGAAATGCGACTGTGGGGCTGGGGCTGCCCTTTGTTGTCTGACACATGCTTTCATCAAGAGGTATGCGTTCCTGCCGAGTGCCAGTGTTTCTGCATGCCCAGAAGCTGGGCCCTGAAGCCACGCTCAAAGGCTAAGCTAAACGCATGCTGAAATATTCATGCACCTTGTACTGGGTTTGATGGCACACATTTGTGAGTGTCTATTGAAGTCATAGCTCATTGTCAGTATTCAGTGGCACTTTTGTTAGTGCCACTCCTGACAGTTTGGAGTTACTTATATAACTGACTGAATGTTGACTTTCCTCCACTTGTTCAAAAACTGGCCAAATCCAAGAGAGAATGGGTTTTATGAAACAAGTAGTTCTGTCCGCAGTTCTTTAAAACAGTTATATCTTTTGGTAATTAATACATTCATGTAATTTTATTAGGCTATCAGAACAGTAATCTTCTTACCAGATAGTGGCATTGCACTTTCAGGTGTGTACGGCTGTTGACTGGCTCCGTGGTTCTGAGGATGCCTTTCATCAATCTGGGTTATGAGGGATCACATGGAAAAATGCCCCCAATCTGCAGTCTAATGCCCATCAAGGTAGATCATCATCTCAGTCCCTTGCGGCTTCGAACCAAACATTCAGCAATTCCAATTAATTTATGTTGCTGGGCAAAGTGTCAACTGGGTCTGCCATGACATCTTACAGAAAAATGAAAGATTTTCTATTGAGACATCTGTGATAGCTGTCAGAATCACTTAGGTGGATATTTAGCAGTGAGAAAACCAATTTTCCCTGCAGTAGTGTAGAACCAGGAATACAGCATCCTATTCTCTGTCCAGAATACTGATGGGACTGCACAGTTCGTTTAGTATTATGTTAACAACCATTTGGCATCTCTGCTAAATGTCCTTGTTTCCTTGTCTGAATTCATCACCGTCCTTAAAAATTCATCATGTTTTCAAATAATTAAATACACTGAATAAAACCAGTATTACTTAGACATGATTTTGCATTTACAATGGGGGTAGATTCTGATAATACTAATGTCTGAATATGTACTACAATGATACTGATGACAGGGTGATGTGTAACAGGGTAATTGCCTTTTCTACCGTCAGTGGACCTTGACAAATGGTACCCCTGCTAATCAACTGTGCATGTAGCTTGTCAGATAACTCTTCAAGATGGTCATGTATACTTCGAAACATGAATCTTAATGCCCTCTCAAATTGTTTCCTCAAAAGATTACATCATCGCTAGTATCTAAAAATACCCTCTTCATGGGGGCAGAGGACAGAGTAAGGGCCTACTTAGCTCAAAAGGGAAATTGCAAATAGATAAACTGTAAATGTAGGAGTCAACAAAGCTGACATTTAGAAATGCTGTTAAATGACCCACAAATAAAAGGGTGTGTGTCTGTTTCAAGGTAGAATGCAGACCCAACCACAGTTGAAGTCACAGTTTCATAAAGTTATGCACAACAAATGGATATGTGAAAACATACATGCATATATTTTCAGATAAATGTAATCAGAACTACTAATTTCTCCTTTTAAGGGGATGTCGAACACCTTTGATGTCAAGACTGAGTGCGTGGTCAGTGATCATGGACACTGAGCCTCAAACCACACCTACACCTCAACGTCTGATTGGACTTACGCAGATCCTCGCCTGTCATTTAACAATAAGGGGTGAGACACCTCTGTCTTCCAGTGGATTCGCGCTGTTGCAATCAGAACAGGATTAGTGAACTTCGCCTAAGCCCCTGCTCTCTGGATATAAGATTCCATAGTGTTACCACCGCAGGTAGGCAACGGTGTGGAATTGTACACTGATTTCACACTTTTATTCAAGACCTCGTGTGCTTCGCATTCGTTTAATTTGGATATTGTCAATGGCTGGTTATATGGATTGGAATTAATGGATTCATAGATAATAAATAACAGGGAAAAGCAGCTTACAATGTTTTATTCCTGTGCCCAAACTTTAGAATGATTGCTATTATAGGCTACTGTAGATGAGGATACTGTCCATTAAATTCGACTCTTATAAAACTCTTAGAAAACTACTCCTTTTGACGCAATCAACTCGCTTCTAGCCACCTGTTCAAAACAATAATTTCGTAGTTTACAGTTCCAAGTAAATCCCTTTTGTGATTTTTGTTTCCCTTTAATGCGTTGGTACAGATTTGAGGATGATTCGAGCATTCTTCTTGGTGACATTTTTTCTCGTCACCGAACCTCCCTTTTGTCAGTCAAGCTGCTTCGAGGTAGACGCTCAGGGATCAAGTTCTGATGTAAGTTGAATGCGAAATTAAGCATTTTACAAAGTTGTGTCTTTTGGGTGTGTCTCGCAAATGACGAAAACTACTCAATCAACAGGACTCTCCGAGCTTTCGGAACCCTCCTCGGGAGATGTTGAAGAGATATAACGACATAGACTATGACAGCTTCGTGGGGTTAATGGGGCGCAGAAGCACTGGTGAGTGTATCTTAAATAGCCAGAAAAAAGGGGGTTTGGTAGGACATGAATGCGTTTTACTGCGTAATTTCATGTGTACAGTGGCTAGAATTCAATAAAGAAAACGTTTCATTATTTCCCCCTCTTCTAGATACCGAAGAAATACCATCCCCACTCAAAAGTAAGATTTGTAAATAAGCCATGTGCTTTGCTGGAGGCAAACGTCCCATCCTCACTATTGATAAATATCGACATATCTGGGTGGTGAGTGTCTGACCTATGTGATATTTTCATTCTCTTTCAGGAGAAATGCATGATATTTTTGTTGGACTTATGGGTCGCAGGAGTTCTGACACAAGTAAGTGGATCAAGCATTAAAAAAGAGTAATCTTAATAAACTCAATATCTAAACAATTTTTTCGGGGAGAATTCTTGTTTCGAAAAAGTTTTTTTTCCTTCTGTCACTGTCTGCCGTCACAGGCACTGGGCGTCTAAGGAGAAAAGATTATCCAGGAACAAGAGGAATTGTCTTCAATAAATGCAAACTGAGGTGAGCGACGATGCTATGAAAGACGATGGCCACAATTGTATGGATATTACACCTAGCATAAATTACTATTAAATGTGCGTGATTATCTGCCTCAAACGTTATCACTACTGCCTGTACCTGTTATTTTTCTCCACTGCAATCTGGAGGCGCACGTTTCCTTGCAGACAGGATCATGTTACACGAGGCAATGGTTTATAAAAAAAAAGACGATTTCCCTTGATAGTGCCGTTTATCTACCTTCCAAAACGACCATAAACTACTTAATAAAGATTGAATTCCCCTGCTTCTGTGTGTTTAAGCGCTGTGCTTGAGTATTAATTTAAACTTGGTTACAAAGTAGTTTTTCTCTGCAGATAATTTAGTCTAAATCCGAATAAGCGAGATTAACTCATATTTTCTTTTGTAGGTTTCGTCGTGGGTTATAGTCTGCCTCCACTGTCAAGAAGTCATCGTCAATACTTCAATATCTTTTCAATACATGCTTTCATGTAAAAAGACTAAAATTATTTCTTCTACATAAACCCTACAAAGACATACCTTTATATGTAATTATGAGACAGATGATTTATACATCGCAACATTATATTGTGACACACCGACATAATTTGTATATTTGCAAATATTCTCTGTCTGTTGAGTTGTTTTTATGTTTACCGTTGTTTCCATGTATTTCTCAGACTTCTGAATTAATCTATTTTTTGTAAATAAACACTATTTAATTTACTTTGGTTAATAAACCTTGTTGGTTTACATCTCTTTACTCTAGAGCGCACATCTTTTGATCATGTTTAAACTCTCTTTTTAAACTGTGTGACACACATAGCCTATTTCCTATAGCCTATTTTCTTTAAATTCCCAAATACAAACCCAGCAATTCTGATTGTTATAAATGTTACAACAGAATCAAAATTCTGGAGTAAAACATTAAGTGTTGCCTTTTAACTAAATGAGAATATTAAGCTGCAGGGTTTTAGAAGTGCCTAACCCCAGCATAGACAACAAGATTCACAAGAGCATTTGTCACAACCAGGTGTCACAAATGAGTTCACAACGTGCATGGTCTATGAGCTATAGGCATATATTAAGTCCTTGTGTTTCTGAGTTGAAATCTTTGTATGGTCATCCCTAAACAAAATAAGAAATTAATCACAGTACCATGTGTATTTCTTAAAGTCTGTGTAATTCTTAAATATTGTGCTTTCAGCTTTAATCTGTATAAAATCTCCAGTACTGCCAGCATTTACCTGTACTTTACAATATACATTCACTAATGGAAGATCAACATCCATTTGTCCCCATTAAGATAACAAGATGCCATTCAGCAGTCATCTCTGTTCAGACAATGACCATAATAAGCCTACAACAAGAACAAGAAGAGATGATTGCTTGACTAAGAAAACATTGACCACCCAATCCAAAAAGCCCTAATTTACCCTTACACAGATAATAAACTACATAGGCAGTTGAAGGAGGAAGGATGTCTTGACCTTTTCACACTCAAAATAAAGGAGGGGGAGAGACACAAGAGAGAGCTGATTTTAGAAAACTGTATTGAAAAACATGTCTAGACCATATAAACCCAAACAGAAAAAGAGCATGAGACAGGTTTTCTGTTTATGACTTGTATTGTTTTGACATGTTTTACAATTCAGTTTTCTTACATCCGTTACCTTGAGTGCAGCCTCCCCTTCTTTGACCTTGACTTTTTCTGGAGTTACGCACAGAGCAAGACAAAGACGCAGACCTGATGCCACCTGATGCACTCATAATGGAAAAACGTAAACCAGATAATAGCATTGCATAATATTGTCATTTACAATTGTTTTGAAATGAGTGAATTGAGTCAAGAAAGCATTATCCCCTTGGTATAGTATAATATATAAAGGCTTTATGACACAAACATAATGCTATGATTCCCAAATAATCTCTTAGTGTTAGTAATTACAATTATAGCATGAAAACCTGTGAGCAAAACAGTAGGCTACAAAACATTTGAAAAGTTGTACTAGAATTGTATATAATACAATGTATTACATTGTATTGTACAGTACATACTGCATGTAAGGCCTTTAAGTGTATACGAACACAATTGGTTCAACTCATTTGTGGGCAGGATGCATCACACATGCTTTATCCTCAAGTTCAAGTGCTGTAGTGACACACTGAAATCCTTAAATCCTCTATACCCCCATTCAGACATGTACACATTACAGGTACAGCCATATCAGAAACATCATTTATTCTCAGTCAGGAAGCTTTATGTAATTTGACTGGGTCTGGTCCTCTGCACTGCCAGCTGCTTGAGTACAACACAGCCTTAAAGGAGCAGCAGCAGGACGTATGAGGACATAGACCAAGCTACCAAATGGCAACTAATGCTAACTGATAAAGGCAAAAAAAGGTTACATTTCCTCTACACGTTTGGGACATATTTTAAAACCAAGAGCATAAGCTAGGCCCTTTAAGCAGTGGGCCAACCAGATATGGAACTAATAAGAAATATAATTGTGATCAAATCAATTCAAAGCAATGATAATAAAAACATAGTAATTTACTGCATAGGGGGTTATGGTCTGCCTTTGATTTTTTTAGTACATCCTGAAGGCTCATGAATGGTGTTTTGCTTTTGTCATCATCTGTGCTGCACGAGTCCCATGGGCTTTCAATTGAATATACCTGGCCTTTAGCTTTGTCTCGGTGCTTGTATGAAATGATCTGTATAAAACCTGGGGCTTACCTGGCCAGATTCAACTTTCCTTTTTTGAGAAAATGTGTCATTTTAAAAAACGTGTCATTTTTTAAACAGCTTGTTGAAATAAGCACATTAAGTCACATTCTCTTGATCCAAAGTGTCACTTCCCAAAAGTAAACCCACTACACACAGTGGCGAGTAATGTAAATGCAATTTCATCATTTTCAGAATTCACATCTTTGTGACCAGGAAATTAGATGAGTGTCATGATAAGAATGAAAGTGTAAGTTTGACATAATGATGATAATGTAAATAACGAAAATGTCTCTGAGCCTATAGGTCAGTAGCAGTGGTAAAAAGAACTTAATCATGGCACCTGTTCAACTGCTCTCTGGAATGCTTTTTTCAGACAGGTTTGTCAGAGATGGGCAAGGGGACAGTACTGACCACTACTGAAATGATTCCTGACTGGTTCACGAAAACACCTCAAAAAAAACAAAAACAAAAAAAACTCCTATGTGACATAACATGACGCAAAATTCAACAGCTTTTGTGCAATCATTCTCTAATGGCTGAAATCATCTCCGGCATTGCCCTGGCAAGAATTCTCCCATTTTCCCAGCAAGTCAATCAATCAAAATGGTGGATTGATTGTGTATAGAGCAAAAGCCCTCCTTACACTGTAAAAATGTCGGAATAACAAAGACGAAGACATCACCTCCCAAGCACACAGAGGAGGTGAGTGCAGAAACCCACTGAGCTGTGGACAGGCATGCCCCACACACACCACATGAACACTAACTTATGCGGCTCAATTTTTCCCCTGCTGTAGGGTATCTGTGCAGCCGCGTATTACCAACCCTCTTCACACAAAGTATACAACACACACATAAACACAAACACACGTTCCCGGGGGAAGTTACTGCTTGGGGCTTGTGTTCACAGGTGCAGTCCTGTTATCGATGGCTGGATGTTCGCCCAGTTCTTCCTTTTTCACCGACGGCCCTTCTGCCTCTGGCTTCGGTTGTCCCTGAGCGATGGTGTCAGTGGCTGTGATTGGGCCCTGCCTCTCCTCCTCAGGATGGGCATCTGTGCCAGGGTCCACTGCCACTGCTGCCTTTGCCCTCTCAGTCTGGTTGGCTTGGTGCAGCAGCTCGGGCACAGGGGGGCGGTAGCGGTGCCTGTAGCCAAAGGGCCGCAGATGGTAGGTGTAGTACTCCAGAATGTACATCAGCACGTCATCCACGTAATGGAAGGAAACAGCCAGGTCTGAGCAGCACTGGGGACCCTGGAGAGACAAAGACAGTGTACAAAAACAGCATTCGAGTTCAACATCTCTCAGATCACAATCTCAGACTTCTAGCAACGTTTCATATGGAGCAAGAAACATTTTGGTGGCTGGTTCAGTGGACAGAAGAACTTGTACTTCTTTATTTGTGCATAATTTCAGACTCATAAAAGATGCAGCTGGACTTTGAGTGACACACAATGCACTAATAATCAAAGTGCAATGCTGCTTGAAGTTGCTGAAAGCCAATGCAATCATTGCTCCCAACAATAATTTGCACGTTTAATTGATCTGCATACAAATGACAGTGTGAACATAATTATCCCACATCCTTTTCAATTTCAAAATTATTCCCATTTACATAATACATTCATGCTGTACAATTCATGGTTGAGTCTATAACAGAATCCAAATAATAGTGGGCCTGTTTCCATTACACCAAACAAATGTCATACAAATGGATACTCAGTAGAGCTGTATGAAAGATGTAATCAGGTTTATCTCCTTGGGCCTCCCCCAAACACCAAAATGAATGTCATCAGGTAATTAGGCAGTACAATCTGGCTTTATTCTGATGTGAAGGTGTCAGCCATGCACAAAAATGTTGAAGTGGCAGGCTTGTGTTGCACTGCCAAAGCTCTCTTTTTCTGTGCTGACTATAGACTATGACATTCTAAAAATCAACACTATTACAACTGACATCCACTGTCAAGTACGTAATAGCTGATACATATCAGGGACGGTGGACAGAAAGCACACGCACTGCCACACACAGTGTAACCTTGATGGAGCCCAAAGAACACAGACTCATTTTCTTTGCAGTGTTCTGCCAGCAAAGGTAAACCTTGAGGTGACTAATACTTGCCTCTACAATAGGGTACCAGCAGTAGTTCCAGTACCAGAAGCTTTTGTGGAACTTCCCTGTGAGATGGTGCTCTGGGACAAAGGGGTGAAAGGTCTCACGTTGGAGCGTGTCTCTAGAGTCCCCTGCCAGCACACCCATCTTCTCCAGGCACTGGCCCATTGCCAGGTCCTCCACTGAGGTGGTGTGTGTGCACACCTTGGTGCGGAACCCCTCCACAAAGCGACGCAGGGCCTCCTTGCTCAGGACATAGCCTGCTCCGCCACTCATGTAGCCCTGCTTGGCGTACGGCTTGAAGCGCTTGCCGAAGTATATGGGTTCCTCAGCTGTGTGGTTGGACAGGATCCAGCGCAGGTTGTCCACCACCACAAAGGTGTCGTCGTCGGCCTTGAGAAACCAGTCAGCCTTATCGGCGTGGTTCTTCAGAACATAGTGGAAGGCCCGGATGGTCTTCCAGTAGAGCTGGTCACGGCCCTCCCCTGTCTTTAGGCCCACAGCGGGGAAATCCGGATCCTCCACGGAGCTCATGAAGAGCACCACATTACAGTGACGGCTCCACGTGACTTTAACGTGCCAGGCTTTCGTCTGCAGGTTGCTGGGTCCTGTCATTACCCAGCAAAGAATACGCACTTTCTTATACAGCTCATCTGCAATAAGGCTGTTTTCACCTTCAGAGAAAAAGAGGAAAACACACACACAAGGAAACTAAAGTCATACCAAATGTGCATTCAATGATTTCATACAACCTGAACCAATATTTTTTTATTTCAGTTCCCTTGACAAATTGCACTCCATTCACTTTTCTTTTCATTGTTCCCGCTACTCATACACTTAACGCTACACCACACTAGATGCCAAATGCAGGTAGATTTTTTCCACACCCTTTGCCTTAGCATTGTTGACCCTAGTCAACATTCAATCACTCACATACAAAGGCACACCCATTGTTATCAGAAATATGATTTTATATAACCAGGGACCAATATTTACAATTGATCTTCTCGTCAAAGAAAGGTGAAAGAAAACATCATTCACCAGAGGTCTTTAGCTGGTCCTTCGATCTGTAAACCACCATTCTCATTACTATCGTTACTTGTCTTTATGAAACAAATGTACAGCACACATGATAGAGAAGCATGAGGTGAACAATGCTAGAACACTATGTTCACTGAACAACCCTAGGCCAACTGTCTGTGTAACGGGGGGAAAAAAAAAAAACCTTTTTCATGTGGATGTCTTAGGTTAATCAGAGCTGCTCCCTCCACTTTCCAGTCTCTGCTGCTGTGACTACCTTCCTTCCCTGATATCACAGTTTCGGCCCAGCTCGCCTTGGTTCCTCCTCGGTACCCTGTGAAACTTCGCTCAAACCACACCTGCCGCAGGAAGAAGTACAAGGTGCAGGAGCCCACAACGAAGCCCAGGAAAAAGGCACATTGGGAGCTGAGGCTCTTCATGACCCCCATCAAAGCTCTTTCTCCGCCAGGAGCTCTGCTTCGTCACTGCATGCTTTCGGAGAGAATACAGGCCTAAAAATATGGAGGCAAGTACATGTATATTGAAAAACTATGCATGAAACAGGGTTTCCCATCTGGAAGTGGTGATTACAATATTTGAACAGTGGGTGGTGTGGGTGTGCAAACCTTCCCTTTGCAAACAGTTATACTCAATGGCAAGTCTTGTTTGAAAATAAACAACAATTTTTCTGGTTCCCTGATAGGGGTTTCCATGCACCCCGTCTCTTGTTGTCAAACCCATTCTTTGGACTTAATATGTCAAAGTCAAAGACAAATAGTACCTGCAATTGCAGTTAATACCTGAAAGTGGTTTAACTGTGTTTTACTCAACAAATCAACCCTTCCAAACAATTACTCATGTTAAAACTTAAGCTAAAAAGTGGTCTAAAGTTATATTTTTTTTTACAACTGCATAGGTTCTAGGTTAAGTTCTGAAATTACCTGTGAAACATGGTATGTCTTATTGTTAGACACTAGACACATTCAGGAATCTAAAAAAAAAAGTCTGGAGTGATAGGGGTGCATGGGAACCCCTGGGGACTAGACAAATTTTCTACAATAGGCTACAGGGAAAACAGCACTGATTTTGCAATAAAAGATGTTATTGTTTTTGTGGAACTAACTCAAAGTCCAGTTTTTGACGCCTCGGTTAATCATTTGTAAAAATGATACAGTATATTAACGGCCTTTTGGGAGGTTAGCCTACATTTTGCAATACCTTGGCGTACAGCAACAAGGCTAAGCACTTTTAAGAGTGTTATCTGGCTGGTTCAGGTCACTAATAAACATAGTGTAACCTACTTAAAGGTTCACCCAAGGGAAGGAAATTGCCTTTGTCTGGTAGACTCAAAAACGTTAATCACCATCAGACCTAGGTTTCAAGTAACATTAATGCAAAAGCCTTAAATATTTCAGTGTACCACTATGATTTTCTCTAAAGTCTATGGTTATAGGCTAAAGACTATAAATCATCTTTTGTCTGTCAACAGTGAATAGGCTAATGTGCCCGTGTACCCACACGGATGGTACACGGATGAGAGGTTAGCCCCTTGTTCTTCTCACCTGCTTCATTGGATTCGAGCTAATAAAAATAAAAATAAATACAAATGAGTCTAAATGTGTTACGGATATCGCTCGCTTAAAATTATGATATCAAAATCAACCCCGCACATGTTACCAGAAAAACGCATCCGTTCGAGATCCCTGATGATCGTCAGATCGGAAAACAAGCTACGTTAGGGGACCTACCAGGTTCATTGACTGTGGTTTTACAGCATTCTATCGAGTCCTCAGGTACACATTACTAAAAGTTGGCACTGCAGTGGCTTTCGTATCCTTCTTCATATGGAACGGTTCTGTTGCCTCTTTATGAGAGCGCATTAGACAGAGGAATTTTGGTGGGAGAGATAACTTGATCACGTTCTCCAGCGTTACGTAATCGTTAAAAATAACACGTGTATAGTAGCATAATATTCGAAAGATCAATACCTAACTCGTTCAGAAGACTTATCAACAATACTATGGCAAATGGCCCAAGTAACCACTCTTAGCCTGACTGCCCGAGTCTGCACTGGATATTTGATTGGGGGAGCTGACGTTCACTCAGTAGACTAAGTCCCTCCCTTTTTAAAGATGCCACATGATGACAGACGTGTCTCTTGGTTGATGCAGGCCCTGCTTCTATCTGCGCAGAATGTTGCCTATTAGGCTACACTGTAATTCACGCTGCTACATTCGCCGCTACGAAAAACAGACAAGGAATAGCCACTAAAAGATAGGTATGTAGACTAGGCCAGGTCACCCTTGGTCTATGGTCCCTTAAAAAGATTTCGTAAGAAAAGCTGGTCTTAGACCGTACAAAAAGCAACTGCATAGTGTTACTATAAAACCCTTTTTTTCTACTGCAATGACATTATTTCCGGTCCAAAATATCGAATTGTAGCCTACAATACAATGCAGTAGTCTAATATTTTTTGTGTGTCTTTGTGTGTATTTTTATGAATACATTTTAGTATCCAAAATATTACTGCAATTAGTGCAGTAAAACTGTATGAAAAAGCTGCAGTTTTTATACTGCAGTAGGTTGCATTGTAGGACTTTTTCACAAGTGATCCCATCCCACCAGACAGACACCTGTTTCATGTTTAGAATCCTGCCTATAGGCCTAGGAGATCTCTGCCATTTTGGTGCATGCTTTCTAAGAATTAATTAGGCTAGTGTTTGTCTTTTTAAAACCATTAAAATCATTCATGTTTTTAATGACTAATGGCAATTATAAATTTGATATGACTAGGCTACCTTCATCTTATATGCTGCCACATTTTTGTAAGTGATGACACCTCTCTTACCTCAGAATGTAATGTCTTTTGCAATATTCAGAACATATGCAAATATTACTTAAATTAACGATATTATTATGATGTTAAATTAATTATGAAAATACCACTTGTAGTCTAAAGGCATTCAATTACTAAGGGCGCCATCTACTGGTTTCACTGAGAAGACATTATCACAGGATAGGATCCATTGCAGGGAGAGGAGCAAGATAAGCAAGTTACTTTGTTCCTAAAATTACATATTACTTAGACTGAGACATGAAATTGGCCTGTGAAAACAAAAGAAATTTGCCACAAATTATCCAATTTCAGATACATGGTAAAGCAGACATGCTACTAAAAAAAAAAATGCATACTGCAATAAATGCAATTAATCGAAAAGTAACCGTAATCGACATTCAGAACCTATAATCGATCAAAAGGCCAATTTGCACACTATGCCCTCTAACTTGACCGTTCTCCTTGTACTAGAACCTTGTCGCGGGGAAAGCTGCATAACAAACTGAACTTGAAGCTGTCAGGGACTGTTTGGTGGAGATATGTAGCCTGACCGAAGGCAGACTTAGCAAAAACAGAGTGTTTTAACAAAAAATAAAGCAAAATAAGGTGTCTGTGTCTGTATCTATGTCTATGTCTGTGAAGATTCTCATTTATCCAGGTTGTGGTAGTCATAGTATTCAGTTAACGCAACTGGACTTCTTTTTGAGCTTGAAGATGTTTCACTTTCTGTGTGGCTGTAGACCTGTACACCACACCCCTTATCATGTGATTAAGAGTCAGAAGACCATGAGTTGTGTTCAGCGGATCTACTGGATGCACTGTTCAAGCACACAAAAAAGGCCCCCTCATAATGCAAATGACTGTTGGTTCAAGGAAAAGACCAGTCGAAAGTGCCACAAACAAGGCCACACAGAAAGAGCATGCAAAATAGATCAAAAGCAAACCCAAAAAGAGAAAGCAGACAAAAACAAAGATTTCAAACCCAAAGTGAAACAAATGCCTAAAATAACAGAAGGTGGAAATTCAGACAGCATAAATAGTAGTGATGCCAAACTGTCATGCTTAGAACTACATAGCACAACAGAAAAGGACAGGAAAATAATATGGATAACCTTATTGAGTATGGCCTCTGGGCAAAGAGAGAGAAATGTGAGTTTTTCAAAAGTGAAATCTCATATTGCGGGCATGTTATTGACAAACATGACTTACAGAAATCACAAGAGAAAATTGAAGATGTGCTGAAAGCACCTAAACCAGAAAATATGTTGTGAGATCATATCTGGGTCTGGTCAACTATTACCACAAGTTCTTGCGAAATCTTGCCTCAGTGCTGTATCTGTTGAAAACACTCTTACAGACAGGAGCAAAATGGCATTGGTAAGAAAAATGTAAAAAGGCTAATGACATCTGTAATGCTGTTGGGTTGCTGTCACGCCTAGCATTGTCGACATCTGAGGAAGATAAATCTTCAGGGAGCAATCCAGCTAAAGTGTTTCACACCATACTTGTTGACCAACTGCCAGTAACAAATGCTATAATACAAAGGAAAACGTGGAATGATCCAACACTGTCAAAAGTCTATGACATCACTATACAAGGGTGGCCTGCCCATGGGAATTCCAGCTTTCCTCAGTTTTCGGCTAGATGTGACCCGTTGTTGGTTTGCCAGGGAACTTTGATTGGTGGATCACGTGTGGTAGTGCCCTCTCAGCTTCAGCACCAGAGTGTTGGAGAGTCTGCATGAGGGTCACCTGGGTAGTGGTTACTGTTAAAATGAAGAGTCTAGCTATGAATTCATGAATTTATTTATAAGAGAAATACCTCTTGAGATGCTACAACTATGCTATGTGTGGCACAACAAAGGATAAATGTTCAGTGTGTCTTAACCTAAAGTTTGTTTGGTGTGGTGTTAAATATCGTTTCAAGTAGTGTGGGTAGTTAAGGTGTTTGCACTTAAAGATGGTCTGAAACCAATGAAACTGCCTCCTGGCTTTAGGTGGCAATATATTAACAATGATGTGTTCTGTAAGGACATCTTGGTACGAATCTACAGATGCTATTGAAGGCCACGGTCAGCGGCTTCAGATCTGTCTCAGTAGCATTCTGGTACACTGTGTCAACATAGTCAATAATCGGAAATAGTAGTTGCTTCATAATTCTTGACCTGATCTTTTGTGTGAAACAATTACTGAAATGGTACAGCATTCTGAGATTACAATTTAGTTTCTTAACAATGGAATTGATCTGAGATTTAAAAGAGAGTTGAGGGTCTAGCCAAAGGCCAAGATATTTATATTCATCAACTCTCCCAAGAGGAGAACCATCAAGAAAATTTATTTCCATGTTCATTTGAGTTTTAGAAAGTGATCTGGTTGGAAATTGCATCCAATATGACTTATTTTTGTTAAGCACAAGGTCATTACATTGGAAATTGATAATTGATAAATATTGAAAATAATAGGGGGCCCAATGACGACCCCTGAGGGACGCCTTTGTTCATGATAGCAAAGTGAGATAGGCTACCCTTTAAAAGTACACACTGTTGCCGAAAATGTAGATAAGAACTAAACCAAAGAAGCGCTTGTTTGGACAGTCCAATAGAATGTAATTTATCTAGGAGAATATAGTGATTGACAAGATCAAAGGCTTTGGTCAAATCAACAAAGATTGTCCCGGTAGACATTCCGTCATCCAAAGATGAATAAATATCATTTGTAAACTTAAGTAAGGCTGTTGTAGTGGAATGGTTTGGTCTAAAGCCTGATTGATATTGAGACAAAATAGATGAATTATTAATGTAGTTATACAATTGATTAAATATCATTTTTTCGAAAACCTTTACTATACTGCTAATTATAGAAATGGGCCTATAATTATTGATGTCTATCACCTCCTTTATGAATTGGAGTAACTCATCTAAGTTCCCATCTAAGTGGAACCTCGCCTGTGGTTAATGATAAATTAAATAATATTATTGAGATAACAAGTCTTTGTATTACAAATTGAGGCAAAGTGCTGATTAAAAGCATTTGCAATGCTGATGAATCAGAGAGACTTTTATTTTGGTATTGAATTTTATCTACAGTATTTGAGTTGGTTTTATTAAATAAAGTGTTCAGATTATTCCAAAATTTCTTAGGATTATTAAAATTTTTGCTTAAATTCCTTTTAAAATAGTCTGATTTGGCATTTCGTGTTTTTGTAGTACATACGTTTCTTAGATGTTTATAGCCTTCCCAGTCTTGAGGGTCTTTTGAACAACAATGTTTCTTCCATTCTTTATCCCTTTGTCTGAAAAGTGCTACTAACTCGCCATCTATCCAGGGCAGATGTCTCCCTTTTACTCTTACTGAATGCCATGGAGAATGTTTGCCAATAACTTTAATTACTTCATCATAAAAGAAATTCAAGGCGTCATCAACGTTAGGAATTAGGTTAAGTCTATGCCAGTTAATATTCGATAGGTCTTCTCTGAAGTGATCATTATTAAAATTCTTCAACTGTCTCACTTTTATTATTTTTGGTGGTACACGACTCATTCTGATTTTCCATACGCAAAGCACCATAGAATGATCGCTGAAGCAGTCGGGAAATACCCCGGAGTCAATGATCCTGTCAGGGTGAGTGACCAGGATCAAGTCTAATAAGGATTTTGATTTATTATCAACTCGAGTTGGTTCTTTAATTAACTGGGTAAGATTGAGACTTTGAAAAAAGTGTCTTTCATTAAGAGAGGAACGATGTAACCAATTCCAATTGAAGTCACCAAGAATAATCATTTCTTTTGAACAGTTTAGAGAGCTGATAGTATTGCCAATACATTTTAATGACTCTGAGGGCGAGTTTGGTGGTCGGTAGATATTACATACAATCAAATTTTTATTTTCATGCAGACATATTTTTACACAGAGACATTCAAAGTGAGCAGGACTTTCACTAGGTAGAACAATCTCAGAGTGCAAATGTGATAGAACGTAGGTGGCTACACCGCCACCACGTGTACCCCTGTCCGATCTATACAATGTATATCTATCAAGTTGAATTTCTTCATCTGAGATATCATGGCTCAACCAGGTTTCAGACAGAGTTATAATATCTGGCTTGTTGTAGGTGAGCCAGGCTCTCAGAAGATCTATTTTATTTGGCAGACTTCTTATATTTAAATGTATCACATATAACCCTTTACCTATAATGGACTGTTATTTTGGTAACATAGTAGAGAGGGATTGGTGGGGAGGCAGGGATGGGGAGCAGCGCACTATCACACTCACACATACCCACACACACTAACACACACACACAAAGGTCCATTAAATCAAAGACAAATAGGCTACTTAATCTAAGCATTGTCTGCTATAATCTCTGTATGTGGGGAGTTACCATTCACTAATGACCTTAGTTATGCAACAGCAAATAAATAAATAAATAAAAAACATTTAATAAAGAAAAACCTCACCTGTCATTAGGCAAAAACAGTTTTCTTCCAAATAACATAAGCATACATAATATATATATATATTTTTAAATGACAGTATAGCTTTTTAGGTAGCCCAACATTATCATCATCATCCTAAGCCTATCATTGAAGGTAGCTCTATATCATTACAGCAAAGGCAAAATCAGAGTGCAATACGGCACCACTAGGCTTGATCAAACTCGTACAATTAGGCTATATAAAGTAAATCATTGAACCTTCATTAGAAACAACAGATTTCGGCAAAATAAGTGAGCTGCAAAACTAACGTAACGTTACCTCCCCAAACATTACAGGCCTTCGAAGTTCATACTGGTAATGCAGTGGCAGCAGTAGAAAAATCACCCGTCCACTCGATCAAAAACTATAAGAATTAGAGTCTGTGCTACCTTCTGTGGGCGAGTGCGGTCATTCCATAGGCCTGGCCACTGTGTCCAGGAACGATTCGGCCTCTTTAGCGCACTTGAACTGGAACGTTTTCCCACCTGAGACAATCCTCAGTGTTGCTGGAAAGAGGAGGTAATAGTCCATGTCACGAAGTTTTTTCTTGACAGAATCGAATTGCCGCCGCTTAATCATTGTGCCCGCACTATAGTCGGGGTAGATCTGGACCCTTTTATCTCTATATTTAAGTTCTTTTTTCTTTCGTGAGAGATTCAGAATGTGTTGGCGATCCCTGAGGCTGAGCAACTTCACAAGAATCGGCCTTGGTCCGGCTTTCTTGATGTTATCTGCTTGTTGAAAAGTGGGGGAGCGATGCACCCATTCAATGACCGGAGGAGCACGGAAATTCTCAGCTCCCAAGAGTTGCAGTATAAGTTCACACACGAACCCGTAAATGTCCGAGCCTTCAGCTTTTTCAGGGATATGCAGTAGACGCAGATTGTAGGCCCTGCTTCTGTTCTCTACGTCTTCAGCTTTGTCACGGAGATCAGCGTTGTCTTTTTCAAGAGTCTTAATGCATTTTTTCAGGTCGAGATGGTTGTCCTCATTTGAACTCACACTTTGTTCAAGAGCGGATACATGTTCCCCAAGTGTTGAAACAGCACTTTCAATTGACTGAAGACTACGTTGAATTGGGTCGATTTTAGTATCAAAGTGAGTGACCATTTCCACCCTCAACTGTTGTATAGCTTCCCAAATTAAATTGTTTGAGACAGGTTGGTCCATGATGGATTGCTGCACGGCGAACTTGCTTGTAGGCAAGAGTTTTTTTTTTTTTTTTTGGTCCAGATTAATATTTAAGACTGTAAGTGCCAGTCAATACGCTGTCTACTTTGTTGCAAGCTAATTTTACAAAACTTTAAAATAGGAAGGCCAAACAATAGTTCATTAAGCAGACGTCTTCACACGCGCGTCTCACTCCAACGCCATCTTCGAGAGTCTGCAACTATGTATGGTGGTCGGGGATAGATGAGTTTAACCTCTTCATGAAGTCTAATTGAATTAAGCACTTTCGTCACCACACAACAGCAGGCGCGTAGGAAATACGGGGGTCACGGGGGTCGGGACCCCCCCAATGTTGACCCCCTACCCCACCAAAAAAATAATAATAATAAAAAACTACCCAAAAAGCAGCTTACATTTTTTCAACTTTCCTGGCAAACTTCACGCCGCTACCAAGAGAATAAGCCTACGCCCCCTCCACCTCTTTACATGCAAACTTCACATAACAACCCCCCTCCCCCACCACCCATGCAACGTCTGCTCCTTGCGAGATCAACTAACGTTACCAGCCATCATAGACGTCCACCAGTAAAAAAAAAAAAAAAGTGAGATATTCGCTCCTTTTTTGTCAATAATGTAAGTGCATAGTTCCCGTCATTTAAAAAAAGTAGCTTTGGACCATCGGAAACCTTAATTTGCTGCCGTTTCTTAGAGCTTACAGATAGCATCAACGTTACAGTATGCAGGCAAGGAAACAAGTGTGAAGCTACGTTAATTGTGTGGCCGGAGAGAAAATTGCTTTTATGGTGAAACAATGCTCTGATAAAACAATGTACACAGTGAATGACGATGTTAGTTATAAGTCTAACGGTTTTACACAATGTTAAGTCAAAGGGACTTCATTACTTAGGCTATGTGCTGCATTCAAAACCAGCTTTGTCAGCAGCAGCCCAGCAAGGAGTGAGGTCAGTGGCAGTTATCAACAACGTTGAGACGGCATAATTTTGATTTGGTTTCTTAAACCAGTCTACTGATAGATCAGACTTAATGTTCAGTCGCTGCCAATCTCGTTCCAGATACAGCCATGATTAGAAAACAGATTAGCCTACCTTGTTGGATCTTGTCCACATACACACAATCATAATCCAAAAAGACGATATAAAACATCAAATATAACGCAGGAATGTGCACCATTTAAGATGGAGTGTCACATACACTTTGAATAGGGCATTGGAACTAACTGGATATTCAGGCTGCTAAATTAGTAGCCTACCAACATGAGTTTGCTGAGATGAGGAGTTCACATCAGAATAGGTAAGCGCTGGTTTATTTTATTATTGCAACTGGTTGGCTTAACAGGTTTTGTTTAAAGGGTAACGTTCAATTATTACCCTATCAGCCCTGCAGTGGCCTTTTTCATGTATACTATGGTCGACTTTTTGTAATCCAGGGATGAAGTATGACCTGTCTGCCACCTAATGGCAAAAAAATTAGGCTTCTCACTTGTTCCATTGGGCTGTTGTTTAGAAGATCAGTCCCTCCAGGATTTCGCGGGCCTTTTTTGTGATTGTTGCGGCCTAAAATACCTGATGTTGCAGGAGTTTTTCCCAAAAAATGCGATGAAAGTTGCGGTGATTTTTAGTTTGTTGTTGTGATTTATATTGCGTGAGGAAGTAAAAGTTGCAATAAGTAATTGTGATTTTCCCTTTTTTACTTTTTTTAAAATGAGGATATATTAAATTATGAAAAAAAAACATTAAAAGAACAAATAAACTGAGAAATTCTTGTAAACAACCTTACTAGGGCTGCCAACTCCCTCAACCTCAAATGAGGGACACTTTCCTGGATATCTCAAAAAGATGAGGGACACTTTCTTGCAGGTGTATGCGCACAAAATGGCAAGGTTTTATAAATCCACCAATTTCACAGTTTAAAAGTACAATCCACTACTTGCTCCTTTTCTTGAAATACTGTAGCACTAGAATATAATCAACAAACCCTGAAAAGTTTTATAGCAGGCCCAACTTTTGAAAAATGTAACAGCATAGAACTTTTTGTCATTGTCCATCTGTCTCACAGGCTACATAGGCCTACTGTAACCTACATTTTATTGGTTCCTCTTCTGACCTCTTTCATAAGTATAGCCTATGTGCAATAATATTGCCTGTCTCTTTGGTTCAGTTGTCTGTATAACAGTATATTATAACCAGTTGGGCAAGCTAATCAGGAAATGTAGTTAACTAAGCACCCACCAGTTACTCCACATCAGATGAAACTTCACTACACCAAAGCCATTTAAGACCAAATGTAGCTAAAAATGACAGTAGTTCAAAACAGTTACATTTCTAATGTACAAAAAGGCCTATATTTAATAATCCAACTTTCTCCTAGACTGTTACTGTATTGATTAACAAACAGCTCTCTCAATAGCTATACAATAGTAACTGATTAGTATATAGCCTATTGATATGCCTATTGTATGCCTGTTTACTGTGATATGATCATACATTGTGGGCTTTTTTTTTATTATTATGGCATGACTGACGCATCAAATGCATCACATTATTGCAATGAACTGATCTTCCATGTGCAGCCTAGATAGAGGATTTGCTGCTGTGAGCTGATGCTTGATAATATAACTTTAAGGATCACTTCATTGCCAAAAAAAAGCTAAATGAAGCTATCAGAGTCAGTATACTCATGCTGTAGCTTCACTACAGCCACGCTACTAAATGTAGTTAAACTGGCTTATTAATTTGTATTGAAGCTACTGCCCGACATTGATCATAACTTCGACATTTAATTTAAGACATGTGATTTAAAAGGTGTAGAACTTTCTTGCCCATTTGTGATCACAGTTTCTGTCGAATACATTTTCTTGGTGTTGCTCTCCTGACCTGTCTGTTGTTTCTTGTCGTCTGGGTCTCTGTTGGCATCATCTTTGCTCCCTGTCTTACTGTTGCTATCCAGTCAAATGTTTCATAAGCCTATAGCTAAATCGTAGCCTATACCTCCGAAGTATTTTAAAAACACGGAAGAACATAAAAAACAGAAGCAAACGCGTAACCAGATACGCGTAAAACCCGATTGACTGGGATAATCGGGGTGCTTCAATGTGGGCTGGGCAATTACAATGCCATTGATCGCGCTGCAAAGTAGACATAGACGTGTGATTCTAGCTCAGTGTAAAATAGATAGTTTGTCGACGTGAGCTCGACAAGACAACGCAAATGATTGGTCAATTTTGCGGGAAAGTTGCGGTGATTAGTTAAAATTGCAACACCGCCCTGAATTCACGGGGATTGGTTGAAGTTGCGTTGATGTTGCAAATCGCAACATCGCGAAATCCTGGAGGGTCTGGAAGACGCGCCCTTGTTGAGTGTAGGCCTACTCGACAATAGCGCTTTTAATCTTGTATTTCAGTGAATATGGACTATTAGCCTGTAGGCTAACTTTAACTCACATTAGGTGTAGCCAAAATGTGTGCTATAAGAATCGCAGAACAATATTTTTAATGAGAGAAAATTAAGATGCATGTGTATACCCTGCAACAAGAGATGTATATGCGTGAGCAAAGTTGTGCCGTGAATTTTCCGCTCCATAGCGCCACCGAACTCGTGCAGATTCGGTCTCCCTCAATGTCAAACTGCTTCCTACGCGCCTGCACAACAGCAACAAATGGATTAGCAGAGTGGTTTGTGCAAACTTTTAAAAATCGAATTAAAGCAATGGCAAAAGTGGATATCTCTCTAAACACAGTTGAAGTTGATAACTTCCTTCCGAGGAGCTACACAGGAGGGCCTTAGTGTATCTGCTAGTGTAGGTTCTCCTACAGTCTGCTAGTGCATCACCTGACTGGGATTCACCTGAAACCCATCAAGTGGGTGAAACTTCCACCAGGACTGGGCCATTAGCAACTCTGGACTGGGAAGCACCGGCCCCTCCCACCTCTGAGGCCTTTCTTATGTTTGGTCTCTTGGTGGGCGGTCTCAGACGGATGCAATCAGCAACTGCCTTGCATATCAGTAGTGCCCTTTCCTGAAGCTTCAGCCCTCGTGTGAAGACTAAAAACATGCGTGTCGACCTGTGCCTGTCTACCGAGCAGGGTCCCTGAGCAAAGCAAAATCCATCCAATTTGTTATTGTGTATCTCTATCCCATCCCTACTTTACCCGGCACACGCAGGAAGTATAATTTTGTCGCAACCTAGCTAACCTCCAGTTGCTAAAGCAAGCCTCAGAAAACGGCACTGCACTTTCAATAGGACTCTGGAACTGTCAGTCTGCTGTCAACAAAGCAGACTTCATTTCTGCCTATACTAACCACTTGAACTTCCTGGCCTTGAACGTCCTGGCCCTCACTGAAACATGGATCAAACCTGAAAACAATGCAACCCCAGCGCCACTTTCGTTCAACTACACTTTCTCTCACACCTCTCGTCCATCCGGACGAGGTGGTGGGACAGGCCTGCTAATTTCCAACAAGTGGAAATACAACCAACTGGTACGCTAAATACAACTCCTTTGAATACCATGCCATTTTGGTGACAGCACCAGTCAAAATCAACCTGGTTGTCGTATATTGCACTCCCGGGTAACTAGGTGACTTCTCAGATGAGTTTGACAGCAGCTCTCATCCATTCCAGAGCATGACTGCCCCATGCCGGTCCTTGGCAATATGAATCTACACCTTGACAATCCAAGCTCTTCGGACTTCCTATTACTTGTGGTTAAAAATATCAAACATACATATGAATAATAGTATAAGAAGTTAATTATAATAATGCTGGTTAAATCTGGGTATTAAGATAACAGAGGTAGGTGAGATCAGCAGATGGTCACATGTTAGTGGTCAAGAGGGATCGTAAACTGACCAAAGTAACAGGAAAGATGGCTTGAGGGTAGTAGAAATGAATAAACAAAGACAAGGAAGGTTAGTCAGGTGGGACATGAGATGAGATAAGTAATAAGTGTTAGGATAGGCAAAGGCATGCTGGCACTTAGGTAGACAGGACACAAATCATTGACACACCTCATACACCAGGGGGGAGTGTTGCGTTACTGTGATGACCCATAAATGGGTAAGAGCCCAGAGGAAGTGGCTTGAGGATCTGGTGATGAGAAGGTACAGGGGTTGACAGAGAGTGTGGCAGGCTCTCTTCTCCCCACACTGTTTTAGGCCCACGCTGTGAGACCGTTGGGATTTGTCCGTGTCAAGCCAGTTTGCTGCAACGTCGAAGCCCGCCTACTTACTTCAACCTATCCTTTCTACGTGAACGGACCATAGAAGCGGCTTGGGTTAGCCCGGCACGGGGCCGCAGTTTGTGTTCGCAGGTCAATGGAGTCGGTAAGCTCAGTCACACATAGTTCATACATCTTTACACTTTCACGTTAAGCAACGCACTTAGGTTAGGCCCTCCTTTGTACACAGGATAAGCATAGTGTAGGCTATATTCCCCTAGACAACGTAGGCCTGGCATTTGCGTATGCGTCTGAGGAGTCCCATTCCTAACATAAGGCAGGAGTGAATGAATAACAAGTCAGGAGATCAGATAAGGAAAAGGCTGTGAAGAAAGGAATGTGAAAAGGGGTATATAAGAGATGTCATAGGAAGGAGTGGGGAGCTTGCTTCGCCGAACACATTGCCGAACGCATGTTTACCAACAGCCGACAGTTCCGTCTCATTGTTATTTGGAGCATTGTTGCTCTTATTAATTGGCCACGTCACACTCATCCATTCCTTTGATCTACAGCTGGTTCATAGTCCTCCAACTCACAAAGCAGGCAAGGAACTGGATCTTGTACTCATCCGCAACTGCTCCACAGAGTCCCGGGCTATTACACCTCTACACCTCTCGGACCACTACTTCATTCAGTTCAGCTTACGCCTCCCTGTAGTATCTCGGACCGTCATTCCTCTGGTATCGTTCTGCCGCAATCTCTCTCCCTCTCACTTTGCTTCTCTTGCTGCCTCTGTTCTTCCACCAGCATGTACATTCTCCTCACTTGAGGTCAATGATGCCACTGAGTCTCTGTGCTCTACCCTAAGGACGTGTCTTG
The DNA here is from genome assembly GCA_017657215.1 of Limnothrissa miodon. Taxonomy (NCBI): domain Eukaryota; kingdom Metazoa; phylum Chordata; class Actinopteri; order Clupeiformes; family Clupeidae; genus Limnothrissa; species Limnothrissa miodon. The sequence continues at coordinate 20,058 of JAGFZM010000038.1, read as the reverse complement.
ATAGGCTATGTCCCCTATCCACCAAACCGGCTCGGCCCTCCCAACCCCATCCTTGGCTTGATGATTCCATCCGTCGACAGCGTACAAACTTCAGAGCTACTGAAAGGCATTGGCGCAAATCAAGAAATCTTTCTGACTTAAACAGGTTCCAGGCACTGCTCTCTTCCTTCTCATCTGATGTCACTGCTGCAAAGAAGGCTTTCTATAATGACAAAATTCAAAACACCACGGAAACCAGGAGACTATTCTCAACCTTCAAAACTTTATTCAACCCCCCACCACCACCTCCTGCTACCAATCTGACAGCTGATTCTTTTGCTTCTTTCTTCAACGACAAAGTAGCTGCCATCAGTAGGCAGTTCTCTTAACCAACTGCAAAGGCTACAACTGGACCATATACTAGCAGCAGCACCTCCGATTGCAATAGTCCTGCTGCGACATGTGCTTCATTCAAACCCCTCACCGAAATGGATGTGTCTAAACTTCTCACTTGCAGCCGTCCTGCAACGTGCCCTCTGGACCCGACTCCAACCAACCTCTTGCAATCCATAGCTCCAACTATCACACCAGCTATCACACATGTGATCAACGCTTCACTGTCAACAGGAATCTTCCCTTCTGCATTCAAGCATGCTCCCGACCAGGTGGGAAACTACAGGCCGGTCTCTCTCCTTCCGTTCCTTGCTAAAACTATTGAAAGGGCGGTATTCAAACAGGTTACTGAATTCTTGAGCCAACAGAATCTACTCGACCACAACCAATCTGGCTTTAAGAGTGGCCACTCCACTGAAACAGCTCTACTATCTGTGGTTGAAGCCTTAAAAGAAGCCAGACCGGAATCAAGGTCATCTGTACTCATCCTGCTTGACCTGTCAGCTGCGTTTGATACGGTAAACCACAGTATTCTATTATCTATACTGTCAAACATGGTCATCAAGGGTGATGCATACTGCTGGTTCAAATCCTACCTCACTGGGCAACTGTTCAAAGTATCCTGGCTAGGACAGACCTCTGCGCTTTACCACCTTGCTACTGGAGTGCCCCAAGGATCTGTTTTGGGCCCCCTTCTTTTCTCCATCTATACCACTTCTTTGGGCCAAATCATCCGCCAGCACGGCTTCTCTTACCACTGCTATGCCGATGATACCCAGCTCTATCTGTCATTCTCACTCGATGACCCAACCATCCAAACGCAAATCTCAGATTACTTCTCTGACATCTCTGCATGGATGCAAGACCATCATCTCCAGCTGAACCTCTCAAAAACCAAGCTGCTGGTCCTCCCTGCTAAACCAACTATTCACCACAACATTTGCATCAACTCTGGCTCCTTGTCTCTTGCTCCCTCACGGGTAGCCAGGAACCTACAGGTGTCATGATTGATGACCAGCTAACCTTCAATGACCATGTTGCTTCTGTTGCCCGGGCCTGCCGCTTCGCACTATTCAATATCAAAAAGATCAGACCATACCTAACTCAACAAGCCTCCCAATTGCTGGTTCAAACTATGGTCCTCTCACGCCTTGACTACTGCAATGCCCTTCTGGCAGGACTTCCTGCCTGTGCCGTCAAGCCACTTCAGATGATCCAAAATGCTGCGGCGCGTCTCATCTTCAATCAGCCGAAGAGGACGCATGTCACCCCTCTTCTAATCAAGCTCCACTGGTTGCCTCTGGTGGCTCACATCAAATTCAAATCACTGATGCTGACTTACAAAGTGCTTAGAGGATCTGCCCCTTTTTATCTAAGCGCTCTCATAAAGGCTCAGGCTACCCCCCGACAACTCCGGTCCTCCAATGACTGTCGACTGGCAGTCCCGGCACCTCGCCCAAGGCAATCCAGACTCTTCTCATGTGTCGTCCCACGCTGGTGGAATGACCTACCAAAAACAATCAGAACAGGGCCATCTCTGGAGGCCTTCAAAAAGCTCTTAAAGACCCAGCTATTCAGAGAACATCTTCTATCCTTGCACTAAAATGAACTGAAGCACTATTCCCTAGCACTATGCTCCTTATGGTTTCTGTAGCTTAATTGTTATCCTCTTTTTGTAAGTCGCTTTGGATTTGTCGCTTTGGTGACACAAAATGAAACGAAGCAATTTTCTAAGCAGATAACAACGAGAACTATGCATGGCGGAGGAACACTTGGGAGACCTTTGCCGTTAGCGCAGTAACATCCTTGTATCCAGTGAGTTAGAAACAACCAAACGGGCTCCCAATTGTTTCTCCGCCATACATAGTTCTCTTTGTTATCTGATTATAAAATTGCTTCGTTTTATTTTCTGTCACCACAACCGCCTTAGATAACTATTCGGGTACCCGCCTGTAAATAGGAAAGACGTGGATGCGTTTGGTCGTTTCTAACTCCAAGGCTGTTTGGATGAACTGAAAGGCCTGGGCTAAGCTAAATGCTAACAAAGTAGCATCGCGCCCAAAAGCGATTGCGTGCACACGCAGAAACGAGACAGGTATCTATGAACTCATCTAAGTTCGGGGAAGAACATATTTCAATATTGAAAATCGGTGACGTGTTGCTTTAACAACAGCTCAAATCTGTTGTATTCTCTTCTACCTTGTTTTGTGTAGAAAGGGCCAAAACAGTCAATGCCCGTGTGTGAGAAAGGAGGAGATGGCTCTATTCAATCAATGGGCAAGTCAGCCATGCGCTGTTCTCGAGTAGGGCACCGCACCCTTCTATGTGTCACACAACTCTTAATGTGCTTGGCCAAAACTTTACTGGCACCCATTATCCAGTATCCGTTAGCTCTGAGCTTGATTAGTGTTTGCCCTCGGCCTTGGTGCTGTGTTCTTTTATGGCAATGGTCAAGTATCAGTTGCGTTACAATGCCTTCTTTCGGAAGTATTATGGGATGTTTGAACTCTAGTGAAGCTGACGACAGTCTCAACCAGCCACCAACTTTGAGCACTCCATTCTCAAGAAAGCGCCAGACATCATTCTTGATGTGCCCCAGTACCACTTGTGAATCTGTCCAGAAGTACTCTTCATCTATTCTCAGATCAAGCTCTTCTCTGAGAATTTAGCTTGCAGAGATTGTTGCTGCAGTGAGTTCCAGACATGGGATACTGACAATCTTCATGGGTGCTGCTCTGGCCTTCAGCATAACTAAACTGCAATACACCTCATCGGATATGATTCTGAGATACGAGCATTGCCCATAGCCATCATTACTGGAATCAGAAAAATGATGCAGCTCAATTTCCTGGATTGTGCCAAAATCATTAGGAACAAAGCTCCTTGGTATTTGAATTTTTTGAAGATTGTTCAAGTCATTGAGCCAGTTTGGCCTTAGTTCCGGCAGGACAGACTCATCCCATCCTGTACAACGCTTGCACATTTCTTGCAAGACTCTTTTCTGAGTCAAGATGTAGGGGGCCAGAAATCCTAGTGGATCATACGCTGGCGACTGTGGATAAGATGCCTTGTCAAGTGGCTGCTCTTTCCTGTTGGACCACATTGAAGGAAAACACATCCATTTCAATGTTCCATTTCACTCCAAGCACTCTTTGAGCTAGTAGTAATTTTAAGTTCACGTCTTTCACTGCTACTGCACGCTCACTCTCTGGAATGGTCTCCTACAGTAGATGGCTCTGTTATTGCAAACAAACTTGTGCAGATGCAATTGTCCTTTTCTGCATACTTGCTTCATGAACAAGTTGTTTGGCTCTTTCAAAGGAATCCAGACTGACAAGTCCATCATCCCCATAAAAATTTCTTCGGATGAAGCTTAAAGCCATGGGATACTCACTCTCATACTTTGTGGCAAGGTATTTCATACCGTAATCCTGGTGATGATGCCGCTCCAAATATGTGTACCCTCATGCAGTATTCTTTGGCCTCACTCCCTGTGTTCCCATTCTCCCACCACAGGAACCTCATGAAATCCCGATCGGCTGGAGTGACATCAACGTCACAGTTAAATGCAATTGGATACTGTTGGAAACTACACAGTACACCAATCAAGGCATTAGTTACATCGGGTCCCGTGAGGAGATGGTCATTTATTGAGGTGCCTTCATATTTGGTGGAACAGTCAAAGACAACTCTTATCTTCTTGGGTTTTCGCGGGTTGTACACCCAATGATGTGGTATGTACCACACGTTCCCGTCCATTGGTGTTGAACTTCCTCTGCATCACCATCTTTAAAAACATTGACTCTGAATGTCACAGTCCTCCTTATACTTAGGATTTCTTTCCATCTTCCCTTTTAAATGCTTCAGCCTAACTGTGGCTGGATGGGGCGCTCATGGGGCGCTCTCTAATGGGCAGAGCCATCTCTAGATGCTGGTGGTAGTTCAAAGCATTCTTCGTTCAACTGTTTCCATTCACCTTAAACCCACTGGCTCTGTGACAATTTTACTATTGACCTGTAAGTCATTGTAGACAACTTGAGTTTGAGAGGCTCAGTGTCTCAGCCTCAAGTTTTTCACACAAATCTACTTTTTTTCTATTGCTACTTTGTGTATCTCACTGGGCATACACCAAGATCTCTGGGCTATTCTTGACAGCACTAGAAAGCCACACCGGGATGAAAGGAATTATTTTAATATGATGTTTGCTTTTCCTGGGGACAATGTGTATCCAACTTTTGAGGTGTGAACTCTCTGTGTGTGTGTGTCTGTGTGTGCAGACCAGGCTTCTTCCTCAGAGCTGTTAACTTAATTTACAAATAGATTGGGGCTCTGTCCCATTTGGTTAGATAATTGATCGTCATGACCCGTGCTTGGACCCCCACTCGCAGACAGAAAGCCACGCGCACCTTTTTTTGACTGTTGTTCTTTGAAGTTGGAACCACTTTGAAGATTCATGTATTTAGCCTAGGACAAGTTCGATGTCCAGTTAGAGATCAGATTGGTAAACACGGCGTATTGTCTGTCTCTCCCATTGTACAAGCAATAAACCTGACTTTTGACTCTTCACGGTAAACCTAACTGCGTCATCAAATCTATGGCATATTTTTTTGCTATAAGGGACTTTCACTCCTTCAGGAAATCACGCTAGGCAGAAGTTCTCAGTTACTGATGGATTTATTTGTTCTTGCTTTATTAGCAAGGGACCAGCCATGTCTTCAATACACCACTTTAATCCACTGTCAAACTGCACAATAACACAGTAACAAAACAATAAAATCAGCAGACAAGTTGAAACAAAATAAGGAAAATACAATGAAAATACAACAAAGAAATCAAACATGCAAAGCCCTTAATGGCCTTGCTCCAGCATATATTAAAGACTTACTTGTTCCCTACCACCCTTCTAGACCCCTAAGGTCACAGAATGCTGGTCTCCTAGTAATTCCTAGAATATCAAAATCCACAATGGGAGGAAGAGCATTCTGCCATTGTGCGCCTGTCCTGTGGAACAAGCTCCCCTCTAACATTCGTCAAGCGGACACTCTCAACACCTTTAAGTCTAGACTCAAAACTTTTCTATGTACTGACCCCTTTAGTTAGGGATGGTGTATGGTAAGCCACACCTCCTCATATATTATCGGAAAGGACTGCCTCTGCTGTAAGCTCCCGTCCAGGGCTTGGTGGCTACTGACCATTTGCTTTGGTGGTGTTGGTCTGTTATACATCATACCTTAGTTATGCTGCTATAGTTTAATGCTGCCACAATCCACCCATCTGTTAAGCCGTACAATTTTCACTCTGTCTTTCTCCTCCTCTCTCTTTCCTCTCTACTTATCTCTCTCTCATCACTTACATGCAATATAACTCACATTCTCTGAAATCTGATGGAGACTGTTCTAACTAATTTCCTCTCTGATTTCCACTGCCTGATCCTGCATCTCTGGCATCTCTGACCTCGCTGGCAGCATATTACCATGAAGAAATGAAGGAAGGAATGAGACAAAGGCTTACGACGTGCAAGCCACCAAACTCTCAGTGAATCAGGTGAAACATCTGAAGCCTCTAATAAGGTAACGTGCAGCACTGACGTCATCTACTTAAGCCAGCGTAGACACAGACATACACTAATGAAAATAAATAATAATAATTATAAAAAATAAATGATAATAAAATTGATAACATAAACATTTATTTAAACATATGAAAACAAAATACAAATGAAATGCTATTTGGCAGTTACAGGGACTATCATCAATGTGCGGTCAGCATGGGTCCTGTTAACACAATACAAGTCATGAAGCAGAATTGGATGGGTCTTTCTACAAACATTGCAAGCAGCCTTTTTCCAACAATCCTTTGCTACATGGCCAACTCTCAAGCAAGCGAAGTACATGTTGTTTTTGACAAATGCTTTCTTCTCGTCAAGAGACAAAGAAGCATTTTTTTTGCATTTGTAAATAAAGTGGTTGTGTTGACAGTATAGGCATTTTTTGCTTCTTTGTTTGGGCAGCAGATGAATTAACAGCAGAGTTTGCTGATTCATCTGAATCCTTAGAAGGATGACTTTTCCCTTGAGCAACCTTTGTTGTTGTCAATAGGATTCTGGATGCGTTTTGATCCGTGCCTCTTCAGCTATAAAGTCTGAGAACTCTTCAAAACTTGGGATGGCTTGCCATCACCCAATTCCTTAGTGACAAGTCGATTCCATCAAGCTGTTGCCCAATCAGGAAGTTTCTGGAGCAGTTTTTGATTCTCCTCACAGTCATCCAGAACTTTAAGACCTTGTACATGAGGCATTGGATTTTTACATGACACAAGGAAATCCCTGAACTCTCTTAATTTTAGTGGTTCCTTTGGTCCTATCCTGGGCCAGCTAGTTTACCCCGAAAGGCTCTTTGCACTATGAAAGGGTGGCCATAACGCTTGTTCAGTGCATTCCAAGCTTGTATATGCTTCTTCATCACTTCGGTAAAAAGTTTCTTCCAGCACAGACAGTGTTTCTCCAGTTATGTTTTTTTCTGAGATAAAATAGTCTATGTGCTGGGCTCGCGCAGCTATAGTGTCTATTAGGGCTTTAAATCTAGTCCGCCATTCAATAAATTTGAGGGAGTCACCAATAAACAGGGTGCAGGAAGTCTTGTCGCCATCAGAGATTCCTTGAATGCTTGCACTAGTGACACTTCATTCAATTCTTGCTCTGAGTGTTTTTCAGAATGAGGAGGAACTGATGAGCCAACAAAGACACTAATTCTCTAATTAGACGACAGGCAAATCGCCTCCTCTTGTCGCTCATTGCCCGCTATCATTGAAAATTAATGGAAACTTGTTGCCACGAAATCGCACATGTGACCAAGGGGTTACTCTATCCTGCAAGGCTGAAAGTGATGCGAGGGGGGACCAGCCAAGTCTTCAATACACCACGAGAGGCCAAGGACTTTAAATATCTTCAACATACACTGAGCTGAACTCTTTTTTGAGACAGAGGGCAGAGTTCTTAATACATAGAACTAGAAGAAATTATTACTTCAACGGATATAGACCAAGCCATCTACAAGCCTTATGACTGAAACAGAATGAGAAACATTCCAATATCATTGCTATTCAAACACCTACAACCTCTTTAACCGAACCTGGTGAAATTAATAAAGAATTTAAAACTTTCTATTCTACCCTTCATTCTTCTGAAATAATCCTGAACACTGATTCCTGTAAAAACCTTTTCTATGACCTTAAACTTCCCACTCTTTGGGAAAACTTAGTGTTCCAATTACATTGGAGGAGTTGAGATAGGCTCTTGTCAGTAATAAGAAGGGCAAATTCCCAAGCAGGGATGGTATTCTACCTGAGTCATATCTTGCCTTTTGTGACATACTTGGTCCACCACTGTTGGATACGATTAATACTGCTATTGACAAAGGAGGTCATAAAATCGCTTAGAAATCGTTTTTTTCTGTCAGACTGGCCGGTTTTGTTGCAAATGGCGATTGAGCGCACCGCTGTATAGTGAATACAGAACAGTTAACTGTACAATACAGCAATACAGCTAGCTGTAAAGAGTTCCCCCTACAGCTTTGTGGCGTATCTTTAATTCAGGTGTTAACACTGCAATAATTACATTATTACATTATTACTAAAAAAACAAAGATCCTTCACAATGTGGTAATTACAGACCCTTATCTCTTTTGAATGGGGATGTGAAATTGTATGCCAAAGTGCTTGCCTCACGACAAAAGATATTTGACAAAATGAGTGCATAACAACCTGACTGGATCTGTATGCGCATTACGCACTTTTGCGTAAGGATTCACAAAATAATCTACATCCAATTTTGTAGCATTGATTATTTGATTCAATTTTGTAGAATTGAATTGAATTTAATTTAATTATTACTATGTTGATGTAAAGACACAAGTTGGAAGCCTTACAAGGTTAATTACCATCGTATAGTAAAACGTCCAACAAACTTGGAAGACAACTTGTAATGGGAGGTCTTGAAGGGCAGGTGCTGAGTGGAGTGCATTACCCCTGACACACAGGGTACACTGGAACAATGCAGTTTCTTGAAGGGATCCACTGAGCGTAACAGCTGGGTCCTGGCACAAGACCACCAGCGCCCCGTGGAAATGTGTGCCCAACTTGCACTGGTTACACACAGAAAGAATAGCACTTTTGATAGTGATTGTGAACTGAAACTCTCACACTTTAAATAACTACATCGAAGCATGGACATCAACGTACAACCCCAATAAACCATGAATACATCATCAGAGCTAACTGCACCGTAATAGCAGTATGTCTATTGTCATAGTTGACAAATGCAAATGTAACAGAGGTCCTCTTGCACAAGTCCAGCCTGAGGCTCGAACCGGCAACCTCACAACAGAACAACCACATATTGGGAGGCTAACGCCCTAACAAGTTGACTGAATAGCCTAGGCTCCCAGTCAACCGACAAGGACGCTCTTTGAGGTGTCGGGAGGGAAGCTTTACTAACGTTCTACTCACACAGATAAGCTAGCTGGCATCCATTACACAAACATGATTGCTCTCATCCCTGGTTCCCTGCTCTAACCCCTATAGTTAGGCACAACAGATTCTTGTGACAGTATCCATTGGGGTTTCTATAAAAAAAAACGGGGCCTTACACTAATGATAATCATGTTGCACTAAGCCTGACTGGTCAGTACACATGAAGCCGTGGCCCCTCTAGAATCTGGGAGGGTGGGCCTGATAACCTAAGCTACAATGAAAGGTAGATAGGCCAGTGGAGGATGTGAGCACAAAGGTGTTGGTACTCTATCCAAGTAAAGGACCTGGTTGGTCCCTTATTCCTGGTGCAAACGGATGATGGGCAATTCTAGAACCATACCTGGGTCCAGACAGTGAGAGAAACAAAGAGACAATTATGTTCATTAATGATGACAACAACATAGATATGACTATTGTGTCTGTAAAGGTCCAAAAATCTTGAGGTCTTGCACATGCTCATGGTGAAATGCAACAATGCAATGCATTGGCAACATCAGAATGTAAATAAGAGATCAGTTTCATCAGTAATTCATATGCTCTGTCTGGGAAATAAAGTTGTAAATCCCCCACTTTTGCGTCTGATGCTCTCTAACTAAAGGTCCAATGGTCAACTTTCAACTTTTCAAGTCCAAGTAAAATCTTTGAGCAGGAAGCCTCAAGTCTCAAGTTTGAGCCTGTTGGGTATGACAATGTTAAGTTAGGTAACTAAAAATTAGGACACTCTATAGCAATTATGCACTCAATAATACATATTGTGTAAAAGGGCTATTGTTTTTGCCTATTGTGTGCAAGAACATTTTATTGTGCTGCATGGCTATTAATTCAAATAATAAACATATTTTTATTCTAGTATCCTTTCTTCAGATTACTTCTCATCTTAACCTCAGACCAAACTGGTCCCTCTTTGTGCAAAGACTCTGGACATTCTATTGCCTACAACAGGAAAAACAATTTGTATGTCAATTTCTTCAAATGTACTTGACATACAAAGGAATCGAAATTACGTTTCACACTTGTCCCATGCGTAGACGTTGAAAACAATAAAGTGCAGATGCACAACAAAAACAATTCTAAACATTAAGGCAATGTTAAGTTGATGTGCACAAACGACCTTTGCACTACTACTGTGAACACTACGCTACGCTTCCACTTCCGGAGACCAGTTCAGTAGGCCTACACGCACGAAGAGCGAAGGCTGCGCTTGTGTGTCCAGCTATCTTTATCATTTAGCCTACTATTTTAACTATTTATACTATTTATTTTTTTTTTTTTTACTATTTATTATTTTATCGTCGATCACTGACCAACGCCAACACAACTATGTCATCATCGCCAAGTGATGATACACTACTAAAAAAAGCCACCAAAAAGATTGCCTACCTGATGGAAGATATCCGTAGACTCTCTGAAGAGCTTCGGAAAAAGGAAGCACTTCTCTCCGACTACTCTGAACAACTCCGTGAGAAAGACAAAATGGTATCCAGCTTTTCGAACCTGGCTTGATCAATCAAAGAAGATCTCCTCGCTCACTGCAGCCATCCAGGACACTGTCCTTTGGGATCCGGCATACAGCCAAACGCCCATGTCCTCCACACCTGGCTCTCAGCCATGGACAAAGATCTCGACCTATGGCGCTAAAAAGCGATCCCGGGGAAATGTTGGCCTACCTCCCCTCTGCCTCTCAAACCGGTACACTGCCCTTTCCGCCATCGACCATCAAGGCATCCTGTCAGACACTAACGTTACCACGATCGACGACGGCCCGGTGTCTCCATCGACCTCCATTGCCTCCGGTGGAGTAGTTACTGCTGCTGCACCCGGTGCTCGACCCCTGAACACCATGGTAACGCTACCTCCACTGCCTGCTGCAACGGATGGCCCAACTCCCCCGTCGACTGCCCAGCGGGCTTCTCCACCAGCCCCTGCCAGTCAGACGTTGAGGAACATCGCAGGAAGGGATATTCCTGCTGCTGTCAGCCGAACATCGAGGACTGTCTCCTGTGCTGCTGATGAATGCGCTGCTTTGCGGCTGGCCCAGCAGCCGGCGGTCCAAGGTGGGTCCTCTGTCCGACAGCCATCGGTCCATGATGGCGGGTCCTCCTCTGGTGGTGGGTCCTCTGCTGCCCGACGCAGGCTGCTCAGGAACGCGGTGGCAAGGCGCTCAGGAGCGCTCTCTCAGGTGGACGCCGCTGAAAGTCGCCCTTCAGACTCTCCTCGAGATGGATCGGCTGCTGTCAGCAGTGGTTGCCGGGTGAGGCAGCCCTCATCATGCCACCCCTCGGCGCTCTCTCGGCCACGTCCGCTCTTCCCTATCAACACCCTCATCATCGGTGATTCCATAACTAGGAACATCAGATTTTTTGATTCTACCACTCACTGTGTTCCAGGAGCCAACATCAAGGATATTCACGAAATTTTATGTGAGTTGCTGCCCTCTTTGGCTTCCTCCATCACTAGAATTATTGTCCATGTGGGGTTAAATGACACTGTTCAACGTGAGTCGGAATTAATGAAACGGGACTTTCTTGCTCTCATGGGACTCCTTGAGCAAAGTGGGAAGTCAATTTTTATCTCAGGCCCTATACCAACTGTTAGACGCGGCGATGAACGCTTTAGCAGACTTCTTGGCCTGAACAACTGGCTGCAGTATACCTGCAGAGAGCAAGGTATCGGTTTTATTGATAATTTTAACGTGTTTTGGCACAAGGAAACTCTTTTTAAACCCGACGGAATTCACCCAAACCACATGGGCGCCCGCTTGCTTGCTTCAAACATTTCATACGTTGTTCAGCTCACCCCACGCTCCACCAGAGACGATTGACTAAATAAAACAGGAAAACTCCCTGCTTCAAGCACCCGTCTTCATCAGGCCCAACACGCAGCCCATAGCGGTAGCGCCCCCTGCTGTTCCCTCCAGCCACCACCCATGCTCTGCTCCTTTGATTCTAGGACAAGTGCTCCTAAAACAATAATAAGCCACAGAACAAATCGCAGACACCATGCTCATGGGGCCATCGTGGCGAATCTTAGACCTGTCCCCAAAAAAAATATAGAAGTGAGCAGGACCCCTGAACCTACCTTGGTTTCCCTTGCCCTCCTGAACATCAGATCTCTTTTAAAAAAGACATTTTTAGTTAATGAGCTTATTTGCACACATAAACTGGATTTCCTTCTTTTAACCGAAACTTGGCTGGACCAAGCCACAAATGCTACTATCCTTATTGAGTCTGCCCCCCCTAACTTTAACTTCATGAGTGAATCGCGCATGGAAGGCAAAGGGGGAGGAATAGCAAAAATATTCAGAGACACTTTCCAGTGCAAAAAGACATCCCTGGGCGATTTTACATCATTTGAGTACTTAAGTGGACTTATAAAGTGCTCTCCTGACATCCTGCTGCTGACTGTTTACAGACCGCCCAAGCTCTCTGTCAAATCATTTTTTAATGAATTTTGTGAACTGCTATCAGCTGTCTGCTTAGACTATGATTGCATTATCATATCTGGAGATTTTAATTTGCACATTGATAACACTGAAAATACAAGCACCAAAGAATTCATGCATCTGTTAGATACTTTTGATCTAACACAACATGTTCATTTTACTATTTATTTTCTTAAATGATCATTTTACTTCATATATTTTATATTTCCTCTCCTCTTTTTTTTCATCTATTTTGTTCATCTTTTTATTATCAATTTTCTTTTAAATTCTCTTTTAATTTTTTTTTCATCTATTTTATTCATCTTTTTATTATCAATTTTCTTTTAAAATCTCATTAATGTTCATTTTATTATTTATTTTCTTTAATGATCATTTTACTTCATATATTTTATATTTCCTCTCCTTTTTTTTTTTTTTTTTCTCTCTATTTTATTCATCTTTGTATTATCAATTTTCTTTTAAATTCTCATTTTTAACACACACGTTTGTTGCCTTGTATTGTATTTTGTTTTGGTCTCTGTACAGCACATTGAGTTGCCACTGTGTATGAAATGCGCTTTATAAATAAAATTGCCTTGCCTTGCCTTGCCTAAGTAAAAAAAGTGCAAGTAGGCTTAGGGCATTACTTAGGTAACATACAGGATATAACAAGACAAGACATATAGTAAGTGTTCCAACAGTGTACACTGGGAAGTAGTATACTAGTCTACTTGAGGTAGTCCCAGGTTGTGGTAGGTAAGGATTTTTTTGTTTTTAGTGCAACACCAGATTGTAGCAGCAGTGGTAGTAATATAAATAGTGTTAAAAAGAATACTAAAATATATAGCAGCAGTAGACTTGTAGTCAAGACTGCTTTAACCGAGACCAAGACAAGACCAAGACCAGAGGGTATCAAGACCAAGACTGAGACAGATCGAGTCAAGACCAAGACAATGTCGACTCGAGACCAAGACAGAGACCAAGACTGAACAAACAAACAAACAAATGACTAGTGTTCATGTTACTTGCATCAATTGAATAAGAGCTTCATGCTTAGGTTCAGTCTCAGTTAACATTCAATATAAGAAGGTATTATATTAACAACAGACAATGCTGAGACAGAGCATGTCATGAATGTGTGTGACAGCTCATTAACTGTAAATGTTTCGCAGACTGGGTGACATAAACTGTGTAACAATAGCATGATGGCTGTCACTGTACTATTGGAGGATTCACACTCCCTTTACTTTTCTGTGCTGTTGAGGACTGATATGACTGGTTCTGACTGGTCCAAAAGTCATCTGATAAAACAGCTAACACCTACAACAACTGTGGGAATTGTGTAACTGATTTTAATTATGCTTAATTTGTAGATTGAAGATGCACAACGCTTCACGCTGGAGTTGATTCTTTTGATTGGGTGAGCGCCAGTGATAACAAGCCAACATCAGGCCCGTAAGCAAGATCATTAAGGCGGCCACCTACAACACATGATGGAGCAATGTCCAGTAATATGCTTACCTACCATAAACACAAACAGAATGAGACAATTGACAGAAGTAGCCAAGCCAATGCCACAAATAGAAAAAAACGGTGACGGCGCACCTTGAAAAAAAATGGAGAAATCTATGGCAAGCCAACAGTGCTAGAATTCGTGTATTTGTAACACGTAAAAATAACAAAACGCCGTCCAAAGCGCCGTTTCTTCCGCAATTTACGTCGTATTTTACGTCGTAATACAAGGCAACGGCGTATAATACTATGGCAAGCCAACAGTGCTAGAATTTGGATATATTCTTGCACGTTTCGATAAAAAATATCCGTAAAAAACGACGTTTTGTCGGTTATTTCGCCGTTTTATTCGCCGCAATAACAGGCAGCGCCGTAAAAAACGCTCGTGGTGATGTCAAAGACGCGCGTAATAAACGCGCGCAGTGATGGCTTTCCACAACGTTTTTCACGGCACTTTTTCAATATGATAATAATGTCCATCCCTCTTTTCTGGCAGCAAATTAATTTGAAGTCTTTGCACCCAATCGCTGATCAACACAGGCAGACCAATACAGTCCAGCACAGACTACCTTTGTGACAAAGATTGCTCTAAGTTAACTGCATTTTACTGTTTCACATAGGCTCATCTTTTTTGAAGAAGGTGGGGGGATAATCTATTAATAAGCTTAAATGTTATTTCTGCATAAAACTTTTTTTTTTTTACTTTTCGTATTCGTATACAATCCGTGTATCATTCGTTCATTCGTTTTTCAATATGAAACCAAACAAAAAAAAACGGAAAACTACTTGTATTTTCAGTTTTTGATTCCAAAACCAAAACGACAAAACGGATAATGGACCGTTTCCTTATTATCCATTTTGAGATTAAATTAAAAGAGGAGCAAATGGACAACAAGCGTTCATGTCCGATTTTGATAGCGTTATTTCCATTTAATTCAAATTGCATGCCCCGGAAATGAAGGTCCTGTAGGCTGACCAATGTGCCATATTCAATGCTTGAAAGGTGCCTAATGCGGAACGCAATCTGTTCCCTATTTGTGAGAAACTGCACCAACTACCATAAAAAATAACCTAAAACGTTGCTATCTATTCTATTCTATAAATCTATTCTAACGTAACGTTAGTGTTTTGATTACCAGCTGCAGCGAGGTCTGCTACAACAGACTGTATGTCTCTGACGTGAAGTTCACTCACTCGCACCCAAAAGTTCTAGAACGCGGCTGCCAGTAGAGTGCACAGCAAAGATTCTAGAGTGACCTGGTGCACAGTGGTGAAAGCACTTGCCCCTCTGCCTTCTGTCCAAAAGTACCCATTTTTACAGTTTATTGAAGCCAGTGTTGACATGATATAGATATTGGCTGTATATTTAGCTATAGCCTACAGTGAATGAAGAATCAGTTCAATTCAGTTATGCTAGACCTATATGTCAATGTCAATGTATGTTTTGTCAATGGTCAATCATATGTCAATGGTATATTCAAGGAGGATTCAAGGAGTTTATTTGTCACATACATTAGTTAGGCTACTAACGTAAACCATGTAGTGAAATTGCATTGAAGAGAAAAGATGGATAAAGGAAAAGAAGAAAACAAAATAATTAGCCATTGCCATTAGTAGCTAGGCTACTGTACAGGAATAGTCCATAGAAATAAATAGGATTCAGGATCAATGTAATACGAGCCGAGATGTTTTTGAGGTCGTGGATTTGTGGCTGAGGTTGCGCCACAGGGGTGACATACAGTAGGCTAGCTAGGGGATGACCAACATTGCGTCGGAGATCATAGATCAGCAGCCGATCTGCAGGCAGGGCCGTCCTCTGCCACAGCCCTCTTGTGAGTTCTTGTCCTCCACTCCATGGGCTAACCCTCCACATCCAACACTCACGACTAAGTCTTTGCTTCACCTCCTCCAAGCTCCGCAGATAAAGGCGGTAGGGTGCAGAGAAAATTACGGTCGGTCGGAATGCATCATTTAAAGTAAAATTATTCACTTCTCAAAAAAATGTCCAAACCAATAAGCTCCTCCAAACTCACAGAGACTTTGCCGAAAAATAAACAAAAGTGACAACCACATTCAAGGCTACTTGTAGGTTACAGCACACCCAGGTAGCAAGCACAGTCGGCCCGATTCTGGCTGAATGCCGGCACTGTCGGCTTAGATCCGGGTCGGTTAAATACCACTTTTCTTGAATGGGCCGAGTTTGATATGCACTAGTTGGGCAGATTACTTTGATTCGCTGTCGGTCCGATTGTAGTATAGTGGGTTCCCCGCCAGTGTTCAAGACAGATGCGGCAGAGACGCTCTTTCTTTTAAGTGGGCCGACACCTACACGAAATAACTGGGCCGACTACTTTATTTTTCCCTCGGGCCGACGTTGTTCTATGGTTCCCCGCCGCGGTTCAAACGAGTTACAGCAAACACACGGTTAAATAGCACCTTTCTTAAATGGGCCGAGGTTGACATGCTGTGGTTGGCCCGATTGCTTTGTTTCCCCCCTCGGCCCGAATGAGATTGACTAAATTACAGCCATGGTTCAAGACAAAATCGGCAGATCTACGGTTTCATTTAACTGGGCCAACACCATGACTGTATAGGCCAACACTGACACTCAATAGTTGGGCTGATTGTTTCCCCCTCGCCCCGATTGTGATTTAGCCTACCGCCAAGACAAACGTGACAGACCCAGATACGCATAAGATGGGCTGAATACTACTTTGCTTCTCTCGTTGAGAGAGATTTCAGTTTCACAACTTCACAATTTAATACTGAAGCAGCAAACAGCAACGCAAAAGTTAAGTGTGGAGGAACCACTGCCTAACCACAACTGTGAATGGGGCTTACGGTGGCTACATAATAATAGGCTAATCAGTGTTATGTGCTGCTCAACGGTAAAGAAAATGACAATGCAGCTGATATATGGCCCGATTCCTTCAAGTGGATATCGGCCCTCTACCTGTAAAGCCAGCATTATATGTTCGCGGTAAAAAATGAGTTTTTACACGCTGAATGAGCATTAACATGGTGATGGCCCGATATTCCTTCAAGCGGCTCGGCCCACTACCTAAGCTACGGGCGTAGGCCGACAGTCAACAGCTTCAAGGAGGCAATTCAGCGCGAATTCGGTCTCTTTTCGGACACCGATCTGGTACCCAGATAGCAAAACCTTTTGGGGGTTTTAAGTGTTCTTCTGGCATATACCTGGCTTGATTATGGCATTGGAGTGGCTTCCGAAGTAATGCCAAACTTCATAAAACAGACCTATGACTCAATTACGACTTTCGATTCTTTATCCAAAGAAGATAAGTGCTCAGAGGTCCAGCATGTTCCTGGATACCCGAAAATATGACCGTTGAATTTGAAGAACGAAGGCGCCAGAAGTCAGCGAAATTTATTTCACTAAAGCTTGCCAGCATATGCTCGAAGTGATGGTCTTGTCTGGGTAAGTATAGTATACATGAAAAATGTTGTTTATTTTCGGTTAGTCATGTATATTAAACATAACCTTTGCCAACTTCGCGTTTGTTAAATACCGGTACTAGCCTTTACGTTTATTTCACATTGACGGACATTGAGATTAGCCATAATGTGAGCTGCTATGATCACACCCGCCACATATAAAACTTAATAAATAACACAGGTTTATATTGAGAATTAGTGATGGTAATTGTTTCAATTCAACTTGTTTCTATATTACGTGTTAAATTTCTGATGTATTACCCCATGCTGCAAGCTAAACTATGCTGCTTGCCAACGTACGAGGTGGATTAATAGATGTGGGCTCTATTGTGTAAAACTGTAAATTTGTAATGACTGGTTAAACGATATCAAGGCATAGCCACAATGGGGTCAATGAGTTCATTAATTGTTTATATATCCCTTTCTCCCCAGTTTTGGTCATCCTTATCAAACTTCTTTTTGTTTGCTCTCTCTACATGTTCTTCTGCCCCTCGGTTTTGTCCAATGCCCTCTCCTCAACAAGGCTAACGTTGCCCTCCAGCAATTAGCTAGCACCAGATGTTGCTGCTCCTAGACTCGGTGAGTACCCGACTTTCAACGTTTCAGTTTCTTTGCGCTTGACACTTGGTGCACGGTGCATCGGTTGCAAACTGGTCATATTGTTTTCGTATAGGAGTTTTTATGCATGCTGTGTAAACAAGAGATGAACTTGGCTATTCACTTACGGGTTTAAAATTTATGGAAGCTAAGCTATGAGGTGCATTACATTGATTGTTCTCCTTGCATATCGTCTAATCGAAACATTACAGTGGTCTTTGAAAGATTGATAGATTGATTGTACATAAAAAAGTGAAATAATCTGACAGGCATATTATGTTTTTTTTTGACAGGTTGGGCAGTTGTGAACTAGTTGTCAACTTGTTAAATTTCACCAGCATAATGTACACTCACAGCTTCCATAAGAATTGTCAAAGGTTTTTTGATTATTCAAAATGTCTAAATATCTTTTTGCCTTATTATGGTGTGACTAACTTGCTGATGTGTTTGTGAAAGTGTAATGTTAGTGTAAAGCGTAATGTTTAACCAAAAAAAATCTACATTCTACAGGAGAACCATTGTGAGTATCTCCAGCGGCATCACTAGAACAGCCCTGCAGTGCATTGTGAACACAGCTGAGTGGATCATTGGCGCACCATTCCCCTCTCTGAAAGACTTATACACTACCCGCCTCACCTGGAAAGTGATCACAAGTGAGTGATACCTCCTTCCAGGGAGCAGTTTTTTTTTTTTGTTCCACCTAACGTTAACTGACACTTATATGAGTAGCCTATAATGTTAGCCTGCAATAAAGAGCAGGGTTATTAAAGTGCCGATTGTCACAATACAACTAAACATCGATATTGCAGACCCAAGCAAGAGTGGTAGTTTTGAGTTTTAAACGTGGAGAGGCAGTTCAAATATTACGTTGTGTGGATTGTGCATTTCCTCTAGTGCATGCCTCTTGGGCTACTTCACATGAGACTGACATGAGATGAGCAGCTTATCTAACTTAGCATCTAGCTTAGCATTTCAGACTCCCTGCTAAATGTATGAATTCTGTTTAGAATTCTGTTATGAATTCTCCAGGTGCGGTCAGGAAAAATCCTTTGGCCAGCAGGGCTACTGAAGCAGATGTGGAGGCGGTAATGAAAAGGTGGCTCCAGCTGGCCTCTGATCAGGAGAGTGGGAGAAAACTTAGACTCTTGGAAAAACAAAACAAGTAATCTGTGTGTGTGTGTGTGTGTGTCATCTAATCAGTTATTTTGTTTTTTTTAACTTCTATTTGATGTATGTGTTCTTTTCTTCATCTTTTTTAAGATTTTCAAAAGACGATTTATCATTTCATTTGTTTTTATCTTTGGTGTTTATGTTAATTGTAAGAATTTATAATAAAAGTAAATAAAATAAAATATTTTTCTTCTGTTTATTTGGCTGTTCCAGGGCCTCATCTGATTTATGTGGGCCATGCCCAGGTACAGTCAGGCAGGACTTTCGGTTCATAGTATTTGGGCCAGTACTGGCCCGGGGACCAAGCCAGCATTCAGCCGACACTGGGCTGTCAGTCAGATAGTAGTTTGTGGGCCAAAGCTGGGCCAGTAGAATCAATAAGAGTCATTTTATAGTGAGTGGGCCAGTAGTGGCCCGGGGACCCAGCCAGAAGTCAGCCAACACTCGAGTTTCAGTCAGATAGTAGTATGTGGGCCAAAGTTGGGCCAGTAGAATCAATAAGAGTCATTTTATAGTGAGTGGGCCAGTACTGGCCCGGGGACCCAGCCAGAAGTCAGCCAACACTCGAGTGTCAGTCAGATAGTAGTATGTGGGCCAGAGCTGGGCCAGTAGAATAAATGAGAGTAATTTTATAGTGAGTGGGCCAGAGCTGGGCCAATAGAATCAATGAGAGTCATTATACAGTGAGTGGGCCAGAGCTGGGCC
>JAGFZM010000037.1:616387-630088 GCA_017657215.1 Limnothrissa miodon | reverse complement strand
CTCTGAATTGGTCACTGTAAAAAAAATCTACACATTGAATGCTGAAATTAAGCAAAAAGTCTATCGTTTAAAAGTGGTTTGGCTCACTTCACCTGCGCCAACATTTCTAGAGTTCCTATCGTCAGGTAACGGTGAAAGAAAACAAATGTTCAACCGCGAGTCATACCTCGACTAACTAGGTGATTGGTTACTTTAACTGCAAGACAGGACTTCTTGTTTCTTAACTCCGACATTTTTACGTTATTAATGGACAGTTTATTTGTATGGGAGTACTTTTAAAGAGATGTCTGTCCTATTATCCAACCGCTTGTAGTGAAACTTTAGTGATTAATTTGCCACTAGTGGCAACCTTTAGTTTAGTTTGCCAGAAATCTGGTGCAAGTTCACCATTAGATCATATTTTCCTATACCAATTAGTTTGTTGCATGATTGTAAAAGAAATGCAGCAACTGTTTGCCAGAAATTCCACTAGCAGCAAATGTGCTTGCCACGGATTTGCCAAATAGCTTGCCAGTAATAGCAATGTCTATTATTTGTATTAGTAGTAATAGCAATGTCTATAATAATAATAACTAGACTGCATTTTCTCGGCAGTTACCGCAAGGTGGACTTGCCCCCAACAGCTCCAACACACACACACACACACACAAGCATTTTTCCCATTGATTTCAATGAGGAGCCCCCCCCACCCCATGCATTTTTTATGGGAAAAAAACAACAAGAAAAAGAGGGATATCGGGGGAACGACAAGAGATATCAAAAAGCTGAATGTAAGCACACCGATCGAAAGCCCTGGGAGGAGTAGCGGCTTAAAAATCCGGCGGAATAAGAATAAGAAACTTGCAAAGAACAATACTGGCCTTGCCACCTATAATAATGATAATTATTATTATTATTATTATTATTATTATTATTATTATTGAGTCATGTGATTTTGATAATAAAATCATGTGATTAAAAAGACACCACAAACAAATGAGCTCAATAAAGTCCGTTTTGATGCCTCAAAAAGTGTATTTGTAACTGTAAATATGTTGATTTATTTTCTAGGGATTGGTTTTATAATCCTGCATGAACTCTAACATGTAAAAAATAGGCTTTCCATTTTTAATAATTAATCTGCTGTCTTATGCACAAGTTTTCAAAATCTCATGTTTGAGAAGGTATGATAAACAATATTTTTTCCTGAAAATGAGTTTACTGGCTCTGGTAAAAGGTCCATCGAAAGGAGTGCAACCAAGGGGAGGTACAGTAGCCATGTTTCGACTCCACACTTTTTTACAATGACATACACATTGTGATGTTTGAATGTGTATGTGTGTGTGTATGTGTGTCTATTCTCTGAGTGTGTGTGTATGTCAATGAGACTATAGGCTCACAGAGAAGTCCACATATGAAGCATAAGAGAGAAGCTCGTAGATTTCCTTGATATGGTTTGTGGCAGGGAATAGGCTGAAGGTTGAGGATGAATATAGGGAGGTGAAGGAACTGGAAAAGATACGGCCAAGTGCAGGCAATAAAGTTGTGATTTTACAAAGGTACCATTTTTGTGCATCACAGATGCTAAAACAAAGCACTGTAAATGCATCCAATACCCCCCCACACACCCAACCCCACCCACACACACAGCTCCACCTCCAGCTGTAATCACCACGCCCCAGTTTCAGCAAATATATATACTGCCTTTTAAGTAAATTCCAGTATTTTTATTAAAATATTACTTTGGCAGTGAATTAATTTAGCGATGTATCCCTTATCTGATGTTACTTTATATGATGGTACCCCACTTTCTATGTCTTTTTCTGGTTCTGGGTTCCTTTCAACTTACCAGCTGGGTGTCTCACAGTGTCTCCTAGAGAATGCATCCTGGATCCTACAAACAGCAAAAGTCTATGGCTCATCAGCGGGTGCTTTAGTTGCTGCCACTGTAGTGTGTGGCGCAAGCATGAGTAAGTACAGTAGTACTCCTTTAACTGCTTGAATATTTACGTATTATCTTTATGAGATAACCAAACAAGTTGCTGATGTTTAAAATGACAAGTAGTATAATCTAATCAACTAGAATATGGTCAAAATCTTTTCATATATTTTTCACAAATAAGGATGGTATTTTATTTTCATTCGTTGCAGCTGGTGTCAGAGATGATGTGATTGAGTTTGCCAAACTTGTTCGAGAGCATTCTTTTGGGCCTCTTCACCCTGGTGTTAATGTGTTTAAGTGGGTGGAAAACACAATTCGACGTCGCCTTCCACTAGAATCACACAAGCTTGCCTCAGGACGCCTGTGTATCTCATTGACACGAGTTCCTGATGGAAAAAATGTAATAGTTTCGGAGTTTCAGACACATGAGGACGTTGTCAAGGTGTGTGCAGCAAAATTTTAAACGTTTTTTAATCTCTTCCACAGATTCTGGCATTCACCTCTTAGGGACAAATTAGGATTTTTTTCTAATTTCATGAATGAGGCCAGGTGTTTAATAACCAAAACCTTTAGGATAATAAGTATCATGTTTTTATTTTTTTCAGGCACTGCTCTGTAGTTGTTTTATTCCAATGTACTGTGGAGTGATACCGCCAAGTTACAAGGGGGTGGTGAGTGGATTTCTTCAGCATTATAAATCCATCCAACATAGGCCTATAATTATGACCATTGAAAAAAGCTGAATCTTAATACATGTTTCTAACGATTTCCTTTTTTTGCAGCATTATGTTGATGGCGGTTTGACTAACATACAACCAACTCAGACCCCGGGCAAGACTCTCACTATTTCACCTTTTTCTGGAGATATGGATATTTGTCCTCAGGATGACACCAGTCCACTATGTGACTTTGTTGTCAATGGACACTGTTTTAAGCCCACTCTGTCCAATTTTTCCAGAGCCATTACTGCACTGTACCCTCGTAACTGGAAGGTCAATTCTGCTTTTAAATACTTTTAGTACTGCAGAGTAAAAACACATCATAAAAAATGGGACGGAGGAATTTCACCCATTTACTTACAAATTAATAGTTATTATGATTTTATCTTTTAGGTCCTCAGTGAAGCATATGTCGATGGATACCAAGATGCATTTGAGTACCTACAGCAGAATGGTTTGTAGTAAGATTATCATGATAAGATAGTAGTAGAATCAGGTTCACATGCCTTGTGAATGTGTTAACTTTGTTACCCCATAGGCATTATCCAGCAAAACCATAACTGGCTAACCTGCCTTCCTTCAAACACCATGGCTCGTATCAGAGAGGGAAAGTTTCCCTTGCCTGAGGAGAATGACATAGAGGAGTATGGAGATGAGAGAACATCTCCAAAAGCTGTTAACCAGAACAAAGACAACATTCAGAAACTGATGAACCCTCCCTGGGGCCTGAACTTTTTACAACAAGCCCTAAATTCAAATGCTCCTGGATGGATCCAAAACGGTAATTATCTCACTTCTCAGTAAAAAAAAAATTATGTATTTTTCAGCCTCCTCTTTATGTGCAACCAAAACAGAAAAACAGCAGAGTCAGAGAAATCTAATGTGATTCAGTCCATAGCCCTGTTAGTGTGCTGTCTTTAGGAAATCAAAAGGAATGAAAATGGGAGGCAAAACAGACAAAATAACAAACCGGCAGCTAATGTTAACTGAATGAAATGGCATATTAGTGTTACCTGTTTCACTGTTTCAAATGTCTGCATTCTTTTTTCTCAAATGGGCTACACAAACATTTAAAACACAGAGAGTTTTTCAGCACAGTTAGTATAAACAAACAGGGTTATAGCAACTGTATATTAAAAAAACTGTATATGAGAAAAATCAATAATTGTGAGAAATGTATGAGTATTGTTCAATCCCTTTGATGTAAAGCGACCATGAAGCCTTGATAAAGACGTGTTAGTAACGTATGTGAATAAATGTTTGGGTAACCAAGATGAAATTTAAGACTTTTTTTTGGATTTGGAATTCTTAGATTTTTACTGAAATAAGTTGTACCCTCATGTCCACAGATCACTGTAACTGTGTTTTTTCCCCTGTAGTGTTTCTCTATGACATGAGTCTGTTCGGCCTGATGGGATTCTTCAGCCTTTATTTTCCTATTCGCATGTTCACTATCCTACTGATTGCATGCATCCTCCCTTTCTGGGCTATCTTCATGGTCACATACAGGTATAGGAATCAGTGACAGTGATACCTAAACACATCATTTTTCACTAGATTTTTTTTCCACACTGTAAATCCTAACTGCTCAGTGAACTCCAAATATTTCTTAAAACTGTTTCACAATTACATTATGTTTTTCACAAGTCTCAGGGTTCACAGTGTATGATTTTGACACAAAAAGGGCAGATATGACCACACACAATTGTTTCTGTTTATCTTGCAGATTTCAGCGATGGCTCACCTTTGCTCCAATGGCAGTGTTTTGGTTCTGGCAAGACCTTAAACAAATTGTATTTTTTGTCAGCAGCTTTTCTATGTCAACCTTGAAACAAAATCTTCGCAACAGGTCAGAGAAAAGCTAAACCCTGTTTTAGAACCTTAATTTCATCTTAAGTGTTTGCCATTGAGCGTCCGGAGTGAGAGTAATAACTTTTAAAAATATCAACAGGCTTCTACCAGCACTCTATCTGCTCCCATCTCTGGAGGTGCAGACCAAGTACCAGAGTAATGCTAAGGTCTCTTGTGAACGCAACGGCATTTCGGTTCTGAAGGTGGAGCTTTCAGTGTCTCCCTCTCACCATCGGACAAGCTCTGTCAACAGTGATGACCATCACCTCTGCACCCTCCAGTTCAATCTTGAGTAAAAGGGTAAAGTAACAAGAAGGGGACAAGCAGTGCATATGGAATTTAAATTCTTGATTACTGGCAGCATCAAATAAGGTTAAGATAGTTTTGGGCCTGAACCTGCCATGCCTATCTTATATTATGCAGGTATTGAAAGTGTGCAGGTATTGAAACAGTGACGAACATGGGTTTATATAATAGGTTGAAGCAATACAGTTTGATGAGTTTATACACTAGGTTAAAAACATGTAGTTTGATGGGTTCAGAATCGGCTCTTAATAAATTACTAGTTTATGAATGTTTGTCAACAGCTCAAATAACAACAAAACAGATGTATAAAGAACATTTTACTGACAGTATGAGCATTCTGCAGATCACATTATGAAACATCTTCTGTAGAAGTCAAACAAAGGAGTTTTTCTCTCAAGCAAATCCCATAAATGTCACAGTTCCACTAATCTACTTATCCATTTGGCTATGTAAAATCATTTTGAGGTCATGCCATTGTGGTTAGTCTTATGACACCAGATGCATCATGTTTACAAATCCCTCATTGTGTCTCAGACATACAAATGCTTCATTAAAACAATCTTTTTCCTGTCAGAAATCATCTGACAGTGGTGGGGCACTCCATGCTTCAGCTTCAGCTCTATTAACTGATTATACCACTCAGATTAAGAGGATTATTGCTCCACAGTGATAAGAGCATGGCTCTTGAGGCTAATTGATTTATTCAAGTCATTTATTCAAGTTACTTACAAAAAATAATTATTACATGTCTTTAGTTTATTTAGAATCAATTTAAATGATTCTATATAGTTATAAGTTAAATTCACATTGTACAAGGTAATGGAAATGCCAGTCCTAATCCATGACTCTCAGGATGTTTGGAGCTAAAAAAGCTAACTATACCTTCACTAAGACAAGACACTCAAATTTGAATAAATGTTTAAAAATACAAATTTCTTTAACAAATAAAAACATCACATAGTTTATACTGTTTGCTTAGTACATTTTCTCTACTTAAAAAATACAATTTTAAAAAGTGTAGGAATTTTAAAAGTGTACCATTTTAAAATATAGGAATGTCAATCAATCTAATCCTTATACATTTTTTTGTCATGGTAGACTCACAGATCCAGCTGAGTTGGCAACACTAAGCACCTGTCTTGAGGACAGCAGTGTTGTGCATATTCATATATCTGTAACACGTACCTAAATATCAGGCAGTATCCAAATGCTGTTTTTTAGCACTTTGTGACACCAAAACATTATTTGGCAATACCAAAGTTTCAGATAATATTTAAAGGTTTGAGCATTGCACTTAAATGGTAGTGGATATCTTCACTCACAGATTCCAGATTCTAGTCTTGTTCCCCTAGATGATGTTTCTCCATATACTGAGATTGGTGCTCCTTGGGGGGAAAAAAATGTTTCGCTTTCAGATCAAGATGACATTAACATTGTAATTGTTTGACATTAAAGTTGTCATTGAATGACACAAGCATAACCAGGCAAAGCCCAGGGTCTTCGCTTTCATTTGAAACCCAAACCAATTTTATGTTTCTAGGTAAAGGGGTTTTCAAGTTATAAACTTTTGAATGTCAGTAGGCCCTCTTGTTTACAAAAAGTCTCTATGGGAATTTACATAGGGGTCCCAATCAAAACGCTTGTGTAACAAGCTGAGAGATGGAGTTAGGACTTAGATTTTTTTTATTTGGGGGTATCATATGGATGGTACCTTCATATCTTAGTTAGTTCATAGACATTTGAAATGAGCGGAAAAAAAAACTTAGTTCCAACCTCTATAACTCTGTGTCCATATGTCACAGAAACATACATATTCTTCTAGAAAAAACTTGAGGGTGTCACCTTTCCAATGGTATGAGGGACATCTTTTTTTTTTAAAAAAAGGAAAAAGTCTATAACATCAGAGCTATAAAATGTTACTTACAGTAGTCATTATTCTCACCCTTTATTCAATTAAATTATTTAGCCTACGACAAAAAAGGAAGCAACATGAAGCAAAATTTATCATCATCATGTTCTATCCTGGAGATGGGAGTATCAGGAGATGTGGATCGAACTGTAGACCCCATCTCCAGACTAGAACTGATTAATCTTTCCAGATGAATTGTGACACGTCTTCAACTTCAAAAAAAAGTCCAGCTCCCTGTAACTAAATACCTTCACTAAAGTGAAAGTGACAAGTGTATGATATAGAGGGTTAGGGAATCTGCCTGAACATGTCACACAAATTTGACTTACCTGGAGGTTGGTGCTTGTAATCTGGGTAAAACGGTCCTGAATGTACTGGTTCCCAAATCCCATGATACGGCCAATGGCTTGGCTGGACAGTCCAGCCACCTTTGCAGTGAAATCTAGGGTGAAGGCTAGCTTCACCAATTCTTGGGGAGCTGTAGTCTGAGGTAGTGGTTTGGGGATGGTAGCTACATATCGATCTGCAAGTTGCTGAAAGTTGTCATAGTTAAGCTTCTGGAAGAAGGAGCCCACACTACTGTTCCTCTTGATCTGGAAAGTGGAAAGCAATTAAATAAATACTTTCTTTGAGTATTCATGTGACTGACTTTCCTGCCTAATATTGTGTCATACAAGTCATACATTTAAATGCCTTAGATATTAGATCCTTGTGCTGCATTATCCACTTTCCACTTATGTGAATTAGGCATGGCTCCTGTGTGAATTTGGGAGTCATAGAAAAGCCTTGGTGCCAAAGTAAAGCCTTGCTTGTCACACTTGTAAGCTTATACCAATGTCTAGATTTGCATGGGCTATCAATAAAGTGTACCAATAAAGTGTGCAGTATTATAGTGTACCGTTGCATCAATCTCATCTCCCTTCTGTATTAGTATGTTGACCATCCTTTCAATAATGTCATCAATGGAGTCTGAGGCCGCTGCAACAGAGAATCACAATCATCAAATCAGAGGGCAGCTGAATTGTAAAACTATTTATAGTTGCACATTTGACAAATTTGGTTAACATGGATAGTCTGTTCATAGAAACTAAAAATTCAGGTTCTGTATAAAATACTGTTCAATTATTGCTTAATATACCCTTAACACCATTAATTTTGACACTTTTGTCGCCATTTTTCAACTTTGACAGGTTTAAGTGTGAATGCACACAGAGAGTGGGGTTGGTATATGCGTGTGGCTGTTGTTTGGCCATAGAAATGAAGTTCCTGCAATATCCTTTACATCAAACACACAATCAGTAAGGTTGAGGCTTTGACAAGCTTCAGTTCAACAGTTTTGGTCGTCAGTACCTTCAGTAGGGTTTTCAGCAATTAGTGCGGCAGCACTGATTTTCACCTCTTCTGTGGGGCTTTCTTTAACCTCCTTCACAATACGCTCCAACTCCTCAGACACCTTCTCAAAGTATGTGCTTGAAGGTTCCACACATACAATTCCTTATGGAAACAAAAGATTTCATCCCTAAATCAATCTAATGTTTTTTAAACTAGTATTTCAGTCAAGATTTCAAAAACAATATAATGACTCTAAGATTTAAAAAAAGTCTGACAATTCTGGCTGAACACTTAGCTGATACTTGTATTGAAAAGAAAAAAAAAACAAGTGTTATGTATGTAACATCATAAATATGGAAATGGAACAAAAATAACAAATCACAACCTAAATTGCAAACATAAGACTTATCTTAAATCAGCAATGAATTACAGAGAGTCATCTTCTATTGGTACTTTGGCCTTACCATCTGGCACTCGTACCACATCAGCAGGAGCAAGGCTGCATGCCCTTCTGACTGAATCTGATTTGTCTGTGTCATGACTGTGGAAGGAGAGCTTCTTCAGTGACAGCCTTTTCTTGATGGACTTGGAATGGCTCAGTGTGTTTCCATCCCTTTCTTTCCTTGACAGCTCGCATATCTCTGCTGCAGAATGACTGTCCACAGGTCCACTGAACACAGAGCTGTCTGGCCCTGATGGGCTGTTATAGACTTCAGAACTCTTTCTGGTGAAAAGATTTATAAAGCTCCTTAATATAGATGGCTTTTTGGTAACTCTTCTTGTCTGAGGCTTCTTTTTTATATGCTTAGTTTCTCTTTGGTGGAAGTCACAGGTGTTGTCTTTGCCTGGGTCATTTGGCTCCTCAGTTTGTGATATTTCACGTGACAGACGATACGTTGAGCTGTCACTGGATGCCTTCCTGATGCGGGTGCCCTTGTTGTCCACAATGACCCATTTCCGAGGTTTGACACGCTTCTGCCTTGCAGTTTTATCATTTAGACTGAGGCTGCGCTTCACATACACCTCCAACAGACGTTTGGTGGACTTCTGTCCCATAAACAAAAGAGGACCAGGAGCAGGCTCACTTGTCTCCATAGCTACACCTTATCAGAAGTACATAAAATGTTATCACAACAAGCAGTGTAGATTTTGTTGATTATGCCTAGCATGAAATGCATTTATTTCTCTTACAAACTACCAACTGACTCATCAACACCCTCTTGTGGGCCAAACTTAGTCAAGCTCATCTGTAGACAGTTGAACTGTTTGAACTTACATTGTTGAACTGTTTGAACCTGCCTAAAGATGAACTTTAAGAAATCTCCTCTCAAAAATGTACTTTAACAGATCTCCTGTCTCCTTACCAGACGTAGGACTACATTATTATGTTTTAACATCTATTCTCTGGTGTCACCTCTCTACGCGCCATCATCATTGTAGGACAGAGCCCAAAGGCATTATTGCGGTCATATGACGGTGCAATTGCAATTGAATAGACTGTGCTCTAGCCTACTCATTTTTAGAGGAGTTCTGTTGTAGCCTACTTAGGCTACACTGCCCTGGCTAAGCCTGCTTCCTTACAGCAATTCCGCTACATTGCCTTCGGAGTTCGGATGCGGAAGTTTCTCACCGTCAAAACAGCCACAATGTTATAATAATATAATAATAACAACATTAGCCGTATTTTAACTATAATAACATTCTCTTGACAGGAGACCTAGGCTACAGCATTGTTAAAATAGGCTAGGCCTACGTATAATGGATCGTGTTATGAAGAAGCTTTCTTTGATCACGTGCTGGGTAATAATACTGCCTTGGCTACAATTTACAAAAACTACAGACCCCCAAAAATATTAGACTATATGAACTGACTGCATACAAAAACTCACCTTACAGGAGATTCTTTTATTCAGTCTCCCCATCAGACGCTTGCCTAGGTCAACTGAAATGGAGTGACGTCACCCTCGTAGGTGAAACTCTATCTTGTCTTTACAGCGCGACTTTTTCACTCGGCCACACCCATACGAAACACAAATAGATCATAGTTCTTCCACAATTTATAGGAACTTATGGTGTTTTGGAATGTTAACAGTAGTATGTTTTTTTACACTTTAGAATTGGAAATGTCTGTGAGAGCACATTCTTCTGAATTCAAGCACCTACTTGTTGTTTACTTTCCCGCTGCTATTTTAGACCCCACATACAGCACACACGCACCAACACGCAAAAAATCTCTCTGATACATTGGTCAACAAGTGTCTCTCCTAAACACGTTTCACATCATAATTAGTTCTGGCTGCATATGACAGTGACAACAGAAGGGCCCCATCACGTGCTTATTTACAAATTATGATAATCTAAGGGATGAGTGCGAAAGTAACGGAGAAGACAATGTTATATCATCTTCTGTACACAAGATGGCACTCTTAATCAAAAGTCATGACCTAGTAGGCCTATAGTCCTACTTAGGCCTAGTAGGCTATGTGCCATTCGCAATGCTGTGCATTTTAATGGCGACATATTTGTCGCCATTAAATGTGACTTTTTATTCGATAATGTCACTAATTGTGACTTTTTATTCGATAATGATGACACAACAGGGCTAAAAGATGGTGTTTTATGTGTAACTCCTCTCTTGTGAATTTACTCATCATGTGACTATCATGAATATGAAACATTCAGATTAAAGGTTAGAAGATTTAAATTCCTTGTGGATTTCACAGATTGTTTCACAACCACACACACACACACACACACCTGAGGTTACATGTAGTCTGAATCAATAAAAGGGGTTGTTTTAGCACAGATTTCAGTGCCTCTGGATCAGCTTTCACTCAATCAAAGAAATGCATTGTGAGGGCCTCTTAAGTCCTAAGACATGCAGTGCAAATGGTACAATTAGAGACTGAAGTGCCATGTCAATTTAGAGCATCCAGTACATGTCTGAGAGACATACACATCCCATCAGCCCAAGATAACTTGTTTTTTTGGTTAATCATAATATTTAGATTAATGTTACTGGTATGTTTCATATGAATAACAGATAAATTAACAGATTAACCAGGATAGGCACTGCGCAGTTCTGTGTCCTGGGTTTAAAAAAAAGAAACACAACAAACGAAATAATTCCTTTCATAACACACTGTTCCTGACATTATTAGCAATTAACACCAGTTAGCATGTGTGAATTTTATGTATGTTTGTTTTATTTAAAGCATGTCTTTAAGGTAGCTAAATCATTTGTGTTGCTTTAAAACAAAGAAGGCTAAATCCAACTCACTCCTGCCATGTCATCTACGTGTATCTCAAATGGTGACCCTTTACCTCACTGAAGCTTCCCCCCATGAATTTTTCATCAGAGTTTAATTTTACCCTGCTAGCTCAATTATTAAGAAGCAGGTTAGAGTTAAATTTAGTTTTTGGATGGTTAGGGTTAAATGTAGCTTTTTTAATGCTGTCTCTGATGCTTTCTGGCTTTGCAATATGGCATAGGCAACAGCAGATACTTTTTGATTAGCGAATGCTTCATCGAGACTAAATCCAAACCAAAGGGATAATCTCACTTACTTACTCTGGGAGCATATGTTCATTTTTGCCAGAAAATATTGCACGCTCTGCACAGGATGGCACAAACAGCTTGTTATCCTGGTGGGGAGGTGGGGTGCCCTTGAAATGATGTTTCAGAATGACAGCTATCAATTGAAGTGCATTTTCCTGAAAAAAGACCCCCCCCCCCCAACACACCCACACACACACACACACACACTCTCTCTCTCTCTCTCTTTCTCTCTCTCTCTCTCTCTCTCTCTCTCTCGCGCGCGCTTTCATTCTCTTGGTCTGCCCGGTTGATGCCAGGCATCCACAATGAGAACATGACCTTTTCTGTAATCTCTCCATCGACAGGGCACACCGGGCATGCAGATTGCGGGTGGGTTAAGATGGCATGTTAGGTAGTCATCGGGCACCGCTGACAGGCCGTGGTGCAGTCAGGAATACAATGAGGAAGGAAGTCAAGAACCAAGGGACATAGGCCAAAAGACAGGCCATTGATCTCAGCATGATTGTTGGTGTGTGTGTCTGTGGAGGTTGGGTGGGGGGGTTAGAGCTTTGGATGGGAAGGAAGGTGACCTTTTCTATATTGGCAGGGTGATGCATGGTAGTACTATCAGCCTCTGTGTGTGTGTGTGTGTGTGTGTGTGTGTGTATGCGCCGCTGTGACCAGCACTGTGTCATGAAGAGCTGGGGTATTGGCATCCCTCCCTCTGTCCTTTAGAACACACACACACACACATGCAGATACACACTCAATGTCACACAAACACACACATATACACACACACACACACACACACACACATATATATATGCAAAAACAGCCACACTAGCAAACAGATGGGAGTTGAAGCAAAAACATTCACTCTCACTCAGTCACACTTGTGGACACGTGTATACTCGTGTGCACATACACACACGCGCACACACTCCCGTGCACACACTCCCACATAGAAATAAGCAAAATGTAATTCAAAACAATGTGAGAGCAAGTGCACAATACAGTCACCCACCTACACAGGCACATGTTATGACAAATACCACCAAGTACACAGCAGGCACACACACACACACACTCACACACACACACACACACACACACTTCGATTGGCACATCCACAGAGTATACTGAGTATACAGTATACTGTAGAGTATTTCCCTGCCCTCACTGGAAAGTGGAATGTGAGGGATGAATTCAATTCCATTCCATTCAAGGCCTTTCACCCCTCCAACTAATTCTCCTGGTGCTGGGTGGCTTGACCATTCACCCTGATTGCCTTCCTCCATTACAGTGCTCATAGAATACATTTCCCATCACCCCTCTGTGATTCCTTCCCATTAGAGTTCCCTTAAATAAGTCAGTGCCTGATTCACCCTGTTACAGCGCAATCATGCATCTCTGGAGACTAAAGCATGTGATTCTCACTGGTGAAGGTAGGAGAGGAACCATTCAAACTGGGGAACCTATTAAATGTCAAGTAGCAGTGACTCAGGGCTCATGGCTGTCAATGAACGCTAGTCTTCTTGGTTAACTATATATGAGAGGACGCAAACAGAAGGTAGGGTATTAAAGGTATTAAGTTTTCCTGGTTTCTCTCCATTGGCCTTATCACCATAAGATAGAGGCATTGCTGGTGTCAGTGTCTTCTAAAAGGTTCTTTTAGCGATAATGGATCCAATACTGTTTGTGCAGGGTCGGTCTGTCTGCTATGAAGTGCTGTGTTAAGTAACCCATCAATACAAATGGCAATAGATAATATTCAGATCATGCAGTACTGATATTTATATGTTACAGTGCTGATATTTATTGTACTTGTAGTTTTTACATAGTTCTGATTTAGTTGAAAGTATACTGGTAAGGTTTAGGCCAAAGATCTTAGTGTCATGGGATTGTCTCTGGGAAATGCATAATTTTGATGCTTATATTCTGTGTTTTTATTGCATTTCAAATACTATAGCCAAGAACTGATGACACATAAAATCTTCCAGCCAGAAGTCCTACTTTTGGTGTGTGTTCAAGGTAGAATATATGCATGGAAATCATCAAAGCCATGTAAGTGTGCCATCTCTCTCTCTCTCTCTCTCTCTCTCTCTCTCTCTCTCTCTCTCTC
>JAGFZM010000037.1:603525-616377 GCA_017657215.1 Limnothrissa miodon | reverse complement strand
CACACACACACACACACACACACACACAGTGACTCCACTTGAGTGAGAGTTTTTCAAACGTGACCTACATTTTGACTGACGGCAGCTGATTCAGTGTGAAAATGCAGCCTACGGGGATGGGGGCTACATCCATCCCAGACTGCAGCTCGGCAGCGCTTCTTGGAGCAAAGTCAGTTGCTCCACAAGTGATTGCATCAACCAAGCCCCAGATGGAGCGACAGAAACTGCTCCTGCTGCCACCACCTCTCCACATTTGTTTTTTTTCTGCACAAGTTCTACCTATATGGAGGGGAAGGACAGAAATCCTCTGCATTCTCACATGGTTCCATGGAAGATTAATGGACTACAGTTTATAACTGGTCTGAATGACAGCAAGCTCAAAGGTTCTCCAAAACGAAGTAGAGTATTAAGTAAATAATGAGTTATCATTGTTACTGTGAAAGCTTGCTGTAAAATGCTGTACATTTACAGTATGTACTTTGTGTATTGGGAACTGACAACAACCACATTGTACGACAGCTCTGCAAGCTGTACAGTGGTATAAATTAATAAGTTAAACAAAAGCAGAGTCTGTTATTTGGCCAACACTTGATTTGTTATTTTTTCTGTTTTTTATTAATGCATTGATAAATCTTCTTTTAGTACTGTGCTACACTTAGCATTTTGCCAGCATTTTTTTTTAGTATCTTACGATGCAAAGAATACAGAGGATCTTTCTCTTTTTTTAGACTATCCCTCGAATGCGCTGCTTTGTTAATGCTCCATAAAGAAATGGTCATGCTCTTTTTTTATCCTAAAGCAAAACCCTGATCCTATAACCCTCAGCAGTCTTAGTATCTGGTTGCATGCCAGCCAGCAAAGAGTAATCTGATGTGGCTGGATTAGATTAACCTTATCTGTGCTCAGGCAAAGTGTTTTCTATATGACATTTATAATTTTGCCAGTAATATTTGCATTTGTTTAAATGTCACCTGTCATGGCTCCCAAATTTGTTTTATATATTACAGTACTTGGGCAGCTTAGACTAAATGTTTATCTCACTGCGGAAACAGTACGGTAATCACCCATGCGGCATCCTCATGGGACATCCAAGCCTCCTGAAATATCGAAGTGCAGGGGGCTTGTAGCCAGTGGCTAATCTCAGGGCACACCACTTTTTAATTCAGCCTCGCAGGGGGGAGATCAGAACGGGCTTAACTGTGGCCATCACTCATAGCCAACATATGACGATGCATGGCCTAGATTTGACTGCGGCAGCCTTCACATGCCATCAAAAATGTGTCTTTGTGTGTGTATGCATGTTTGTGTGTGCAGTAATAAGATGGAAAGAGAAAGAGTATTCCCATTAACAGACCCATTTGCTGTTAATGTGATCTTGAAAGATGATCTCGATGTTCCCATTCACCATGCACCAGATTTTCCCAAAAAATATTTCTCATGATTCTGGGTTAGTTGGCCTGCACGGCTCGAGGAGTGCCATGGAAGGTTCTTGTCGAACAATTAAAATTGCATGACATCAATCCATCTTTAACGAGGCGACTTTGATGGAAAGTTCCAGTGCACCTGCAGAAGGCAGTTGAGAATGTGTTTGTTTTGAAGAGGGGGAGGCTGGTGACAAGAGGGGTTATTTTTGGTGTCTGGCGGATCTCATTGTGAAGCCACAGAGATGCCAGGAGGCTTGACTTGATTACATGCACATGAGTCCCGATCAATAATTCAGACTGACGTGCGGTGTGCGTGATCTGCCGACTGTGTAATGACAAGACACCATCCAGATACAGCTTGATGCCAGTGTTCAACAGCACAATGGCAGCATTCTGTCTAGAAAAGGTCACCGGGCAATGCACAGGCATGTCACGTTGTCAGGACATGACAATCCAAACATTTGGAAAGGTCATCTTGAACCCCTATGCTGTACCCAGAAAACAGACTGTGATCTGGCGTTCTGATAGTTATGATTTCCATGAGCTTAGAGTTTCAGCATAATGGTTTTAGTGAAATCTCATAAGTAGGTTCTCTGTAAAGGTATTATGAGTATATGGTGTCTGCTCTACATGATTATGTTTTTCACCCCTTCATGTCTAGAAGTTAGCTTATACAGACTTGCTAATTACTCTTCTTTTGTCTGGGTCTAAAATGCCTTTGAAAGTTCTCAGCTGAGCTCAGTCTCACAGATCTGGGCCCTTTTCTCTTTATGCTCTTTAATACCAATAACAACTCAAATGCAGGGTATTAGTATTGTGAAGTTTTAACCTGTTTGTTGATTTTGCATCTCAGATTTATTACAGAAGACCTCACAATATTTGATCAAACCTTTGATATTGTAAGGGGAAAACATAAATCCTTCAAAGTTAGTATGTAAATTCACCATTTACAAAGCTATACACAGTAAGTTTCAGGCCCCCTTTCTGCTTGCATTTAGGCATGATGTTACATGCAATATAAGATAGATTTTTGTTGTGCCACCTTTTGTCTTTATGCTAGTGGGGAAGCAATGATTATGGTTGAGATTTGTCAGTACATGATGAAAATCAAAGCACTGTTTTTTTTTACTGTACACTTTTTTTTTAAAAGAAGTGGAAATTGCTGTATGATTACTTGTCAGTATAATCAAGCAATATACATGGTGTCTTACTCCACTGCCTACTTGTCAACATTGTCAGCATTGTAATCCATCAGTAGGAGTAATCTCTATTTTTTTGGTGTCTGCTAAAAGTTTATGTGTGAAAATGTTGTTTTGACTTAATTGTTATTTAGGTATCCAATTTTTAGACAAATATATTTCGGTCATGATTTGTTCAAAGCAATTATTTGGTTGAGCACACCTAGTTTAATCTAGCCTGACTTCCACGACCACAAAGCTCACAGGAGCTTAGTCTGGCCAAGCTGCCGTATTACCTGACTCCTGGGAAGCAGGCATAATCTGCGTCCATCAGATGCCCCTGTATACTTCTTGACGAATCTACAACCAATCAGACCACTCATTCCGATGACGTATGCGTAAGCTCGTTTCTCATTGGTTCCCAGGAAACAGAAATGCTCTATAGCTTGACCAACTTGGCCAGAATGACTTTGCTTGTGAAATCGAAATAAGCGTCACAGGAAGTATGGGCGGGCACAGGCTAAGTTTTTATCATCACCATCATCAATCTGCATTAAAACACTACAACAGTAAAACCTGGTTGTAGTCTGGTTTCACAGATGACATTTACGTTGGATGGGAACGTGAAGATGTGATCTAAAAGGGGATATGGCTCAATTTGTGGCCATGGCAACTGATAAATTACTCCTGGATCTCCATCAGGCATGGAAACAGCCTTTCAAGTCAGTGAAAGGACAGAGACTTAACATTGTAATTGAATGACAGAGTAAACAGACTGAAAAAGTGATGAGAGAGAAGTGAAGGGGAGAAGGGCTGGAGAGAGACAAGGAGAGAAATTCAGAGAGCGTGCAGAAAGGGAAGGAGAGCGTGAGAGAAAAGAGTGAGAATTCCTTTGTTCTTACTCCTCAAGGGATGTTGGAAATCTCACTTCTTAATGATAGAAAATAGGACTTCCTCAGTGCATGGGAATGGAGAAGAGGTGATGAGATGCAGCACATTTTGTCCTCAGTCCCAAAATTGTTACACACTAACCAGCAGGGGGAGTATTGCAGTGGCTTATTAAGACAAACCATTAATGGGCTAGAAGTTGAAAAGCACTGAGGTGAATCTTTCTTTGTGTTTACAGTAATACAGCTGAGGACACCTACTGACCTCATGGCTCTGACCATAAAATATGGGCAACAAAAGCAATAATTTAAAATAATAATTAAAAAGAATTAATGAATTAAATAAAATAATTAATAATGACCCTGTTCTATAAGGACAACATAAAGATTGTGAAATGTTCAGTTGTTTTTCCTGATTGCTTAGACACAATTTTGGAGAACTCTGGCTATTTGGGGATTAAAAGTGCAATATATGATAATTGCATGTATAGATTTCATATACTGCAATATATGATCTCAACCTTTTCTCACAAGTCCACCTCCCAGTCTGTGTCACTTATTGTCTCTTTTTATTTCTTTACATCTTCTGCTCCTCTAATTCTTACACTCCTCCCCTCTCTGTGTTATATCATGTAATCCAGACAAATCCTTAGGCTACCTGTCAAAATGGGCTTTGGCACGTGTCAAGGAAGGCAATTTTCAGAGCAGTGTGAGTCTATGACACAAAAGTAAGTGTGCTATAAAATTCCAAACTTTTGTTCAAGTGTGGTATGTATAGTCTGCTGTGCAGTGAATTGTGTTTGCAGTGTACAGCAAAATATGTGTATATTTTATTTTAAACTGAGTGTAAATCACTGATTGGGCTTTTTTTTGGCAGAGTTTATGAATAGAATAAATAATGGGGATGCATCGACAGACATAGATTGGACATGCATTCTTTCTTTCACAATGAACATGACTTCTTAAATGATATAATCCAGAAGATAATAATGAAAAGTAGGAAATCAATGGTCATTTAAACTGAAGATGCTGACTCATACGCACTGGGCAATCTTCCTAACTTCTAAACGTTTCTTCTAGCCATGTGTATAGTTACATAAATATGCATCTGATATGCTTAGTTTTACGTGTGAATAATCTCAGACATCGTTGACTGTTGCTGGAAGACAAAAACCCAACTACTTTCACTGGAAAAAAAACCTGAAACCCATTAACATCCACGAAAACTTGCACGAGAGAAGGCCAGATTGATAAGGGTATAAAAAATTAAGTGGATGTTGCAATTTTAATGAGGTCCTTGTGCGTTCAGAGGACAGACAAAGGATGTTGTAATTCTTCTGTAAGTGTCTCGGTGTGATTGGCCATTAGAATGTGACACAAACTAAATGCCGTATCACCAAGAAATGCTATTTGGATTTTTTAGGAAATAAGAATGTTTTTTATGGCCTTTGTGCTGTGCCTGTGTCCTGATCCCCACACTCATAATGTATAGAAAACTTATACTATACTCAATTTGATGACTAGCCAATATTTCAAATGTTTATGGCACAGAATTTGTTTTACTCCCTTTTATATTTCAGAAACTTAAACACAACACACCATGCACAGCATGGAATGGAACCTTCAGTATCATTCCAGAGTGGTAATGCATCTCTGGCGCCATAATAACACATAATGTCCTTGACCTGAAGCTGAGGTGAGAGCAGTTCAACAATACACTGGACACAAGACACAAGACACAATACACAGGACACAATACACAGGAGCGACATTACTCAACACCATCTCCTCTAACACCCACATGCCTCACAGCTCATATGCTGCCATGGTCAATTTCATACACCCACTGGACACTGGTCTGTCTCTTCTTGACCTGGTCCCCATTGTTCTTTTCCCTATTAGACTCATGGAAGTCTGGTGTGCTGATATGAGCTTGTGTTACTGGGTTAACTGATCATGCCAATGGCTCCAGCCACCTTGTCAGATTACCCAACACACAGAGAGGCATTGTAACCCCCCATAATAGGGGCAACAGAGCATGACAACTCAAGCTTTTCCATGTCGACAGGTAGAGTGCAGTAATGCTATGCAATGTCTATTGTTCTGGGAGTGCCAGCTAAGGAGAGGTGCCGGTGGTGTAGGTTAGGTCACGTATAGCTTGTCAGTTACATAGTGGCCCCTTTTTACAAATCAGGAAAACTCCCTTCCCCTGTGCCAGACCTCCCACAATCCATAGGGCACCGCAGAGTGCAGAAAGCGGAAACAGCAGGGAACCTGGGCCTGTTCCATGCACACTCTTCACTCAGGAGGGGAAAAGGAAGGTGCACTCAGATTACAGTGAAAGCAGAGAATGGTTACCGATAGTAATGACGGCATCTTATATAACAGGGGGAAAACTAATGGGGTTTCCAAGCAGAAAGGGGACCTCCATTCTCCAGACAGTAGTCCATAGCCTAACGGCAGTACATTTCCCAACCAGTGTCCACCACTGAATGGTGTCATAAACCTGTCAGAGCATAAGGACAGATTGTATCAGGTCAACCTTAAACTTGTCTTATATATTAATATTATTATTAATATTAATATTAATCCTACTTATGTCTAATGATTCTTTTGAATAACCTCAGTAGAGAACCTCAGTGAAGTACTGTAAACTAGTCTCCTGCAATTCTGCTAGTTTCCCTCTCTCGACTTAGATGGAATCAGTGCTGTCCTCTTCCCTGACTGGATCATGTCAAACACTTTAGGCACATATGTCAGGTATGGAGAACAAATGCAGAAGACAAGTTTTTAAATATGGAGGATAAATTCAGTCCTCTTGTCTACCCAACAACAACAGCAACACACCCCAAAATAAATAAATGAATAAATAAACGAATAGAGCTCTACTGCTCTGCACACTGCACTGTCTCTCTGGCCCACAATCCAACCCCGACAGGATGTGTTTCTGTCAAGGTCTGTGTCACAACATGAAAGCCCCCCCCCATCCCCCTACCTAAATGAGGCCTATTTTGTTATGTTGGCTGAGTAACTGGCACTTGGCCTTTCCTTGTGATCTCAGTCCCCATCTCCTCATGACATAACTCTGTTATGTTCTCAGGGCCTGCAGCACACTGGCAAACAAGACCTCTGAGTCTGGGGGCTCCACTCTCCCTCTGCAGTTAAATATTCACATTTTTCCCATGTCCTCGTTCCCCTGGTGAATAAGCACTGGCTGTATTGCAGCCAAAATATTATTGAGATGTTCAACTTGCCCCAGACAGATATCAAATAAAAAACAAACCGGACTGTAGGGAGCTTTTAAAATAGCATGGATTGCAATTTTATCTCAAACACAGCAGCATCTTAGCAAGAACAATACATATATATAATATATATATCCAGTAATAGTTCTACTTCCAAACTTCACAAATGTCTGTTACGCAAGCAAAAACGTTCTTAGTAATCCCATCTCCGGTGATAAAGTTATGAGATAATCCTGTAAAACAAACACGCAAAAAAACAAAATATAGGAACAATGTCCCATAACAAAGGTTCTGATCATTTTTTCCATTAAAATATGTTGTCAAATGAAGAGAAACTAAGTTTTCTTCCTGTTATAATTTACTTAAACAATAAATGAAATAGGTAATGTATGAGTGGACAGACTCAAAGTTAATCACCTTCCTTTGTCACAGCGCACATTAACCAAAGAATCCTGTTTTTGACGGACTATCTCTGTTTCTTACAATCTTTCCTCTCAGGCTCAACAGCAACAGTATGTATACATGGCATCTGAATTAGTTCACAGAATCAGTCTTCCTGTCCTGAGTTTCTATCAAAGTTCATCTAAATTAAGATGAATTAATCAAATAAACAAAAACAAAAAAAACATCTTTCTTTTTACCATTGATTTGTCTGTATGGAGCAATGAGAATCATGGTATCTGATATTTATGTACACTGAAAGGCACTTCAAGGAAACAAGCATAAAATAAAATGAAAATAAAAAGGGAAAAAAAATTACATTGAAGAGAAGGTTAATGTGCATAATAATAGTACAATGTTGTTCTCTTACAATTTACTTAAGATGACACCAAAAATACCATCATGTAATAAATACAGCACTTCATTTATAACTAACTGATTAACTTAATCAATTTATTTTTATATGAATGAGATATGTAATTTCACTCATGGATAAAGCAATACAATTAAACAATACAATTAAATTTAATGTTATAGAAATAATGCAAATAATAAGAAGCTTGATTGTTATAGTGCCCGCCACAATGTCAAATAGTGTACATTTTGACCGCAGACCTGTGCTTGAATTGTTTGCTTTTAAAAGAGAGGTGTCAATCTCATCTTTACAACAGTCCATATGAGTATTGGGATTGACTTCAGAAAGCCAGCAAAGCTTGATAGGCGTGATGCATGAATATTTTGCTGATCACGTGTCTGTGTTTTGACTTCCTCATACTTAATCAGTCTGCCTTTCCTGATGATAAGCCAATTCCTTCACTTTGCACAAACATATTATTTTCAAGGTTTTTAAATCAAAGTCGCATGAAATGATGCAAAGGGCAGCATCCGTGTCTTATGTTTGACACCCCTGTTT
Source organism: Limnothrissa miodon (assembly GCA_017657215.1). Lineage (NCBI taxonomy): Eukaryota > Metazoa > Chordata > Actinopteri > Clupeiformes > Clupeidae > Limnothrissa > Limnothrissa miodon. Next base: position 608,289 of record JAGFZM010000037.1, on the reverse strand, counting down.
TAAATATTTCCTGACTTCTAACTCTGTACAGACACTGGAATATGTTCATACTGTATATGTAATGAATATGGGGTAGTGTGGGATACGTTTATCTTGCTACAAATTGTGCTTACTTCCATATGGAAAAATTAAAGATATTGTTAAACTACTGTAGTAGTCATAACATCTTTAAAATCCTAAACTAAAACTGAGCATCATCCATAACTAACCTACAATATGTGTGCTGGTATCATGTTTACAACATTATAAAATACAAATAATAAATTAACAACCCGATGCAATGTAAATACCTTAAGAAAGTTTAGTGAACTCTCCCTATAGGTTTATCTCAGACATCAATATTTGCCCTTATCAGTCTGCCAGTTACCATTGGCTTTGTTCAGTGAGGTGTTGCTGCCGTGACTGGCCGAAGCTCCTGACTTCATGTTCTTCTCTGTCACCTCAGCGATGGGTTGCTTATCCTCTTGTTCAGTCTCCCGGTGGTAGAAGTAGTTGAAGTTTGAGACGATGACGGGCACAGGCAGAGCAATGGTCAGCACACCAGCAATGGCGCACAGAGTCCCAACCATTTTCCCCCCCAGTGTTATTGGGCACATGTCGCCATAGCCTACAGTCGTCATGGTCACCACAGCCCACCAGAACCCGTCTGGTATGCTGGTGAACTGTGTGTCTGGCTCATCAACCTCCGCAAAGTAGATGGCGCTGGAGAAGAGGATGACTCCAATGAAGAGAAAGAAAATGAGCAGACCCAGCTCACGCATGCTGGCTTTAAGAGTCTGGCCAAGGATCTGTAGGCCTTTAGAGTGGCGTGAGAGCTTGAAGATACGGAATACTCGTACCAGCCGGACAATTCGAAGGATAGCAAGGGACATGTTTTGGTTCTGGCTACTGGCGATGATGTCTGGATCATTCACTATTTCAGTGATTAGTGTCACAAAGTACGGGATGATGGAGATGACGTCAATGATGTTCATGATGTTGTTGAAGAACTCCTTTTTGCTGGGGCACACAATGAAACGCACAAACAGCTCAAAGAAGAACCAGATGATGCAGGCAGTCTCAACTATAAAGAAAGGATCTGAAAAAGTGGTAGTGATAGTTTTGGGCGTGGCACTTGGCGGGTTAAGGGAGGGTAAGATCCCTTGGGATTTGTTCAAGGGCCAACCAGCAGTGGGCAAGACTTCCAGATCATCTCGGAACTCTGGCAGGGTTTCCATGCAGAAAATGACAATGGAGATGGTGATGACAAAGATGGAGACCAGAGCAACTCCTCGGGCCGCATTGGAACTCTCAGGGTACTCAAAGAGTAGCCAGAATTGTCTGTAGAACTCATTAGTTGGCAAAGGCACCTCTGCCTCTTTGATGAAGCCCTCGTCCTCCCTGAACTGTTCCATTGCTTCATTCCCCAGTTCATAGAAGATCATTTCATCTGCAAAAACATCTAATGGTACATTTGCAGGTCTACGCACCTTACCTCCAGACTGGTAGTAGTACAAAATGCCATCAAAGCTGGGTCGGTTACGATCAAAAAAATATTCATTTCTCATTGGGTCAAAGTAGTCCATTCTTTTCATGGGGTCTCCAAGTAGTGTGTCAGGGAATTGGTCTAAAGTCTTAAGCTGTGTCTCGAACCGTAAGCCAGCGATGTTGATGATCACTCTCTGCTCTCCGTCATCCAAGCCACGCTTGTCCACAAACAGATCGTCACAGCACTCTTTTGCTAGTTTGCTGAAAATAGTTTCACTTTGGGAGCCCTCACTGTTGAGGAGAAGCTTCCAGTTGGAAATGAGACTGGCGCAGCTGGCGCGTCCCCTTGAGGCACAGTGTGGCAGCGTGGGTGAGGGAGGCAGCCCCAGGGTCTGCGCATGCAGGCTGGGTTTCCTCTGGGGTGAAGACGGCTGGGAGCACAGGTGGTTGCTGCCAACACTGCACTCGGGCATATCCACTGCCAGAGCCGTCTTCTCGTTTGGGTAGTTTGGGTCGTCCAGCTCCTCCATGTTGCAGTCAACATCATCCACGTTCTCAAAGTCAACCAGCGCAACCTCCATGGTACCTGTTGCCTTGATCAGGCCCAGGATCGCAGAGTCATAGGATTTCAGTAGTCCACGCCTGAATTAGAAGCCTCTCCACCAGGGCAAAGAAATTGTTCAACAGCATTCAGATGGTCACCAGTTCAGCTGGGTCTGCCTCTCCAGAAGTCTGTAATGAGAGAGGTAGGGCAAGGTCAGGCTCTGTGTCTGTGTCTATAAGTGTGAGTGTTTTTGTAGTGAGTGAAAGAAAGTAGGTAGAAGAGAGGGTGAGAAAGAAGAACATGTTTAGGAAGAAAGAGACAGACAAGGAAAGAATAGGGTGAGACAGTAAATGGTAAGAGTCAAGAACCTTAAAATAATAACAAAAAAAACAAATCAGTGGGTAGACACATGAGATACAGAATAACAAAGGTTAGAGAAAGAAAGAAAGTAAGAAAGAAAGGTAGAAATGGGACGAGACAGAATAGGAGAGTGGATGAAAGTGAATCATGGCTTTGTGCCTCTGGAACATGACGTCTGAAGGCACTTATGAGGCCAATAACTTGTTCCTTGGATACTTGTCTCTCTGGAAACCAGAGGAAGGCAGCTGGGAGAGGGTGAGGAAACATATTTCTGGAGGTGCGAGCCTGACAACGTTTCCAAAAATGACTTACAAGGCAAAGGGTGTAAGAAGCGTTATGCCTTCATCATGTGCACTTTTTAAAATAGATTTTAAAATAACTGCACACTAACAGTATATATGAAATCAAAGACATTTAACTGTTTACACATTACAATAAAACAGAACAAGGAGCCTTGGACAAAAAGTCATGTAAAAACACATAACACATGTATGTTCTCCTACAAAGCATTTCTTCATATAAAATCAATTACAGCTTATCAAAATGTTACCTGCAGATCAGACTTTCTGATGACTCGAAAACAAAACAATTCGAAACAAAGCAAAACAATTCAGTTCAGGACAAACACTGTAGGTACACTTCGTGCCTGTCATGTTCTGAAGCTGGAGTCAGTGGAAGTCTATGCTGCCATCACCTTAGCATCTGAGCATGTCATAAACCCCCATCCCTTGGCCTATCCCGCCACAGAGTGGCAGACGTGTTGAAAGAGCCTTTAGATCTTTCCGTTCAGAGAGTCAGAAGGGCTTGGCGATGACTCCTCTTGACACTGACATCAGCAGAACTCCAAACCTGCTCCTACTCCTTTTTTGGCAGTCACCACTAATGCCATTCACTTGACACCATAGTCCTAGTTTCTTCTTCATTGGGCTCTATGACAGGTTCAAGGGCCATTTACTCCTCTTTCATGGTCCCAATGACCCTCCTTTAAACTGATGCCTGAGCACCAAGGGGTTAGTGGAACACTAAGGCTCTAAAGATATTCACTTAGAAGACTTCATGGGCTCAATGTGTGTGTGTGTGTGTGTGTGTGTGTGTGTCTATTTAAGAGTGAATGGAGAACTGGAGCCATGTCCAATACATTTGTTTGCTATTAAGGTTATTTGACAGATGAAAAAGAAGACAAAAATCATGAAATGTAGACTGTGTTATGCTCCTGCTAATGTACATGAACATGTTTACTGGTTCCCTATAAGACACCACTATATATTATATAGCTGTATAGTTGTGCAAGAACAGTATAAAACCTGAAAGTAGATTGAATACAGGTTCAGTGTTCAATAATGGAATTTGGTGCAACTTTTCATATGAAAATTTCACTGGTTTGCTAACTGACAGTTGATTACCTTGAACTCACCATTATTCAAATCTTAATTACTTTCTCTGTCAAAGGCTTTCACCCTATCTCCACTCTATCTATGCAGCCTCAGCTGCAATATGCAGAAGTGATTCCAATGTTATATGAATGACCGCTGGAATGAATGATCATTGGGAGTAATTCATATTTTTGTCTCTCTATGGACAAGGGAAAGAGCCTAAGATGTGTTTTACTGGGTGTATGGGCATGTGGCTGTGTACACTGTTCTTTTCCAACCGTCATAATTCAGGGAGCTTACAACACAGATATGTTGAGCATCTTCCCCTTCACAAATTTACTGTGACAGAGGCATGGCATAAAATATATGAATTCAGAAAAAAGTCTTGTTGGCTCTTTATTTTGGCAACCAAACTGCCAGTCATAAGTGACTGTCTAGTCTATGGGAAGTGCCGGTCAAGAGAATAACACATTAGACACCTCCTAAATTAGAAATAGTCTTGCTCTTTGCTGGGGTGGGTCAAATCTGTCAACATCATTTTATTTTCACATTTATACATCATCAGTTTTGTACTTTTTAAATCTATCAATTGTTTTTCAATAGGTAAATATTTCTAAAGCATAAAAAAGATAATGTACAGTCTAACAGCACCCACTGAGGCATCTGTTGCAGAGAAAAACAACTTTGCGAGATCATTTTCATTTGTTCTTTTATCTCAAACACAGCTGAGGCAGAAACCATGACAACGTCACCAACTCAACTAACGTAACTCAGTACCCAATCACACAGTAGAGCAGAGCAAGAGAGAAGAGAAGAAAGCAACAGATGTTTAATTAAAGCCCCCCCAAAATGAGTCATCATCCATGGCACTGAGGGGAGGATGGTGGCATGTAGGTCAGACAGAGGGGATGAGATTAGGGGGTTACAGTCACTGTGTGGGAGACAGAGAAGGAAACAGAATAGAGAGGAAAGGGAGACAAGGAGAGAGAGAGAGAGGGAGAGAGAGAGAGAGAGAGAGAG